>VWZO01008182.1:118670-245590 GCA_013396975.1 Bucco capensis | reverse complement strand
AGGCTCAGGAGGCTGGATCCTAGAACTCAGGAACTCTTGAATTGAGCTGGAAGGCCAAATAGGTGGAGTCTTGTAGGAACAGAGCTGGGCTTCTGATCCTCACAGGACTCAAGTGCTCAACCTTCTGTCTAGATGGAGACCCACCCCTCTCCTTACACACACACGCACACACACACACAAGTTGTTAATTAGCCACTAATTGGCCTAATAAAGCACCTGTTTTGCTTGGGTCTTAAGCCCCATGCAAGACACCCCAAGANTCAAGCCTGGAATTCACCCCAGCCCGGCTGCTTCATGAAACCGGCTTTTCAGTAATCAGGGTGAAAGGCATTGGCAGGTCCTCCACAACATCCTGGGCCTGCTGCCACATGGAACTGCTGTGGCTCAAATAGAGACAGCTTTGATAATGCAGGTAAACCTTTTAAAATTACACGTTTTCCCCCTAAAAATCACAGAATCCTCAAATCCCAGCATGGCAGGGGTTGGAAGGGACCTCTGGGGATCATCTAGTCCAACCCCCTTCTAAAGCAGGGTCACCCAGAGCAGGTTGCCCAGGATCACCTCCTTGCAAAGGTGGAAGAAATAAAGCAGGTTAAAAAGCAATTTTCATCCGAGTGACCCCATGAGTCTGCCTATGACATGTGCAACTTGTTCAGCTGTTTCCATCCCTTTCTCACAAGCTACATGGCTCCAGTCAAGTCACTGCACTTGCTCTGGACATGATTTTGAAACAAGATGCTGCTCAAGACTTGAGGAGATGGTTATCCTCCTTCAACAAGCAAAGCACACAGCTCTTAGCAGCTGAGGTGTGAAGAAAAGGGTGTCAACCCAAAGCCTGAAGTGCTTACAAGCCATCTTCTATTTCACAGACTTCAGACACTTAAGACTAGAAAAAGTTTCTGCTAAGTTTTCTTTCTGTAAGCATGGCTGCTTTATTAATAAATAACCAGCACTGATCCTAGTTTTTCCGTATCTTAAAGAGTTTAAGAGCAAGTCTCCTGCCTGACCAAGAAGCTTAGTCAGCTGAAAACCAGCAAGAAGCTCCTGGGTTCTACCTAGCACACTGTGAGGGCTAGAAGACATGTTGCCCTCACCCCAATTCCACCAGCAGCCTGGGGCAGTCCTGGAGCACATCACCTCTAAAACCAACTATTGATACCCTCCAAGCCTCCTGCCTATTCATGCCTCCACACCCAGCAGCAAGACACTCTACCCAGGCATTCACAAATACTGTCATCTAAAGGTCCATCAGTGAGGTTATAATTTATACAGGACACTAAAGCACTTGCTGCTTAGTACCAGGGTCATATTAGGTGCACAGGAAAGATGAGAATTGTTTTTTCTCTCTCAGTGTCAAGGGTTAGGGCTGAGTCAACCAACTCAGTGACAGATATTCTCTAATATCCCCCCTTTCCTCCCCTCCAGGGAAAGGGGAAATTAACAGAGAGAGAGAGAGAGAGAGAGAGACCAGAAAATTGGAAATGAAACTTAAACTACTTTAATAAAAATAGCAACATGAAAATGAAGTGTGTGTGTATATATATATATATACATACACATACACACACAGTCACAAAACCAATACCAGAACCAAACCCCCTTTGATGGTAACTACATCACCACTCATGCTGTAGAAGGATGACTTCAGCAGCAGCTGGGACTGAGGCTCAGGAGGCTGGATCCTAGAACTCAGGAACTCTTGAATTGAGCTGGAAGGCCAAATAGGTGGAGTTTTGTAGGAACAGAGCTGGGCTTCTGATCCTCACAGGACTCAAGTGCTCAACCTTCTGTCTAGGTGGAGACCCACCCCTCTCCTTACACACACACCCACCCCTCATGCAAGACACCCGCTCAATATCAAAGCCTCAAGGACTGAATATCATGTATATGGCATGGAATACCTTATTTTGACCCAAACTAGGACACTCAGAAAGCTTCCACCAAAGCCCCTGCCTCTGGTGACATCATCTCGGCAAGGAAAAATAAATTAAAGCTAAGAGGTGACTGAAAGAAACTCCAGGTAAATGGAGGCTGGTGAATTGATGTGTCTGTATCACAGGGATTATACCAGGAAATGTACATACAAGACAATTGGTGCTTAGAAAAGGAATGGTATTTCAGAAGGATGGATCTGATCCCATCACTCTTTCACTGCTTGAAATACTTGTAAAAGCTCTATAAAGCACTTCTGAGAGAAGAATTTATGGGCTTAAGCCCCAGGACTCCTGATTAATTGAAGAGTTTAAATAATTAAAATGCTCAGTCTCTTGACTCTCCTTAGCATGGCTACCTGCTTGAGACTGACATAAATTATGGAAAAAAATCATATGCAAGAGGACAAGAGTTATCACCTTGTAGAATTCCTAACAGATCAAATGGCTCCATAGCACTGAGAGATGCCACCATCCCTAAGAAGAACAATGCCATAGGAGGAGGGTGGTGAAACCTCATCCAGAGAGGTTAGGATGCTTGGGAACAGCTGCCTGGTCAAAGCAGCTGCCTAAATGCAGTGAGGATTAAGGAAAATTGGAGTTTGTTGGCAATTTTTGACCTTTAACAGGATAAGGATGATGGTGGTGAAACCTGCCATAAAAGACCTTCCCTGTCACTGAACTTTTCTATGGCAAGCTATTGAAGCAAAGAGTGCTTGAGCTGTCCCAATCCTGCAATACAGCAACCACTCAACCTAAATCAAGGTTGACAGAAGACCAGCAGACTGAGCAGTTTGCAGCATGCTGAGATAGCTTCCACTTTAAGATAACAGCTTTATACTGCAGCCTCACAAACACTGCTGGGAAAGCTGCTCTTGCTGGAGGTGCTCACACCCAGTCCTGCACAAAGAAGAGCAAATCCCAGGACTCTCTCCCTGGGGGGGTCCTCCCTACCCCACTGCCCCATCCATTGCCCCAAAGCCAAAGGAAAGTCCAGCAGAGGGAAGAGAGTCGGAGGAAGATGCACTTTTGTTTTACATATTCAAGGTATGGCATAGCACACTGATAGGAAACAAACTCTTCTGTGGACTGTCCAACCCCACTCAGAGTGACCACTGGAGGAAATCTCTTTACTCAAGAAATTCCCTAATATTTTAGAGATTTTAAGAAGTCATAGGTAATTTTTGAAGGACTTGAAACCTTTAAAGGCATCTGATTTTCAGAAGGTCCAGTGAAAAATGGCCCTCATTAAAGGCCTTTGGGCCTTAGCCCTTACCCCACTCAAGTGTCAGCCACAGCAGCAGAAGATGCTATAAATGCAATCACATATGGTCTATTCCACACACATCACACACATCAGAGCAAGGAAATCAGTCCAGAAACCTACTTCCTGACACAGTTTCTCCATGGGATGCTGTGCAAACCTGGTCCTCACACGGTGTCAAAGCATGAAGAAATACCAGCATGGGTAACAAGCTCCTGTGAAATAATAAATACAAAAGGTGTAAATCTTTTTCCTTAAGGTTTTTTCTGTTGTGGTTTTTTTTTGTTTGTTTGTTTTCTTTTTATTTACTCATGACAGAATTTGTTAAAAATATTACATCTGCTTTTGAGAAGGTACTATCCTCTCCATATAATATGGAAAAATAAACTCTACAGTACACGCAACAGATATCCCTAGTTGGCACAGAGATGCTTTCAGAGGTTAGATCCACAGAGTCCTCAATGCAGAGGGCTGGCTTTGCCTTCCTTGTCCCCAGGCTCTGAAAACACTGCATTGTAGGAATGGTAAAAGACAAGAATACATAAAAACAGTAAAATGTTTATTTTCTTAGAAAAACAGAGATTCAAAATGATTGTGATCACACTCCCATTCGTGCTCAGCAAAGCCAATACTGCAAGCTTAGTCCTTGATTAAAATACCTATTAAATGCAACTTTTTCCTCTTAAAATACAAACTCCTGCTCCTGCATCACTTCCAGTATTTCAGTGATAACATGCTTTTAATTGGATAACAGTTTCCCAGCTTCTTCTTAGCAGAGAAACAAGGCCTGCCATGGCAAAAACACCCCATCTCCAAAGCTTGAAATCACCAGCATTAACAAGCACTCCGGCCTGACTGCGAACTGACAGACATCTTAAGGGTGTTTCTTAGATGCTTGAACGTTCACTTATGGAAGCTTTGTATAACACTACCTCACCTGATAGAAAACAGGCCAGAGGCCCCAGTAAGATCAACAACGTCTTTTGGATTAACTTTAAGGGTTTGCTGCGTATCTGGACACAGAAAAAAGTGAGAAGTTGCAACAAGTTTTAACTAGCAGCAACAAAAACAGTTCTTTACGAGTTCTTAGCGATAATCCTCATCTGTTCATTAAGAAACACTGTAACTGAATGGAGCATATAATGTGGAAATGATCTTCTTTATGTAGTGCTGTTCACTCTAGAAGACTTCCAAAAGGTCTTGACTGGGTTGTAATCTATTTACACAGCAGTATTCCTGGTGTGAGTGGCAGAATTGGCACTATGTGACATCCTCCTCTTCTGAACAATAGTCACGACCCTGCAAGAAGAAGAGACAGACAGTTTGTAAAAGACCACTTGAAGAGAGCAGGGAGGGAGCTGCCACCATCCCGATCTTCCCACCAGCCTACAGCTTCCCTTGAGGGTGTGGGGGCAGTGATGGCACAGCTGAAATGGGGATGGGGAGAGTGAGAATTGCCTGAAACACCAGGAACACCTCCCACACCACCCTGCAGTGTTACACGCAGGTCTTCTATCGAGCACAGCACGGACCCACAACCCCAACCCAACCAACTAATGTGATGTCCAGACCATGGTAACACCTGATGGCAAGACAAGGAGCCCCTGAAGCTGGTGTATTTTCTGCAGGGAAATGCTCCAGAGCATTAACATCAGGTCGAAAGCACAGCAGGCTGGAAGCTTGCATGCAGATTTAGGGATTTTGCTTTCACTGGGGTTCTCTGGTGACTTAAGGGGACATTACTTTTCTTTCTTCGGGAGAAAGAAAGACCACATCCACCCTCTCACTGGTGGGATGCAACAAAACTTGTGGACCACCCTGCTCTGGTAGGCTTAGCTTATTTCATCAGGAGTGGGAATCAGCTGTGACAGCAAACAACTCATTTTGCATGTACTCCTGCACTCATCCCAGCTGTCCTACACCCACCGCCCTAGCTACGCTGCAAAGACCCACACCAACATGTGACCATCATTTAATTCCAACATGAAAACAAAGCCTGTGGAGCTCAGACCAGGAAAACCTGAAGTGTCCTGGCCTAGTTCAGCAGGGTTAAGCACATACTAGTCTTTAAGAAGAAAAGAAACAGCATTTAAGTCTTGGAGTAGCTCATGTTAAGAAGGTGCTTTAGCATCTTCTTGAAGGATGTCTCATGGTAAGTGAGGTCACCTTGAGCAAATAGACAGCAATTGGTATTAAGGCTCCTAAGAAGAGCAGGAGGGGGAAGAACCATGCTACGAGGAAGCACAAAAGCTTTTGTCTTAAAGCTTATTCCTTAATTAATTTTTTATCAGTAATAACAAAATCAGTGTTCCTCAGCTTCTTGTAGATGTCCATAGAAAAGCCTTAACACAAGCATGTGAATTTAAGGTAATTAAATAAAAGCCTTATGCTCCTTTCCTGTTGCTTGTAGTCAAACTAGAGGGGTTCATAGAATAGTTTTGGTTGGAAGAGACCTTTAAGATCATTGAGTCCACTCATTAACCCAGCATTGCCAAGTCACCACTAAACCATGTCCCTCAGCACCACATCTACACATCTCTTCAATCCCTCCAGGGATGGTGACTCTACCATTTCCCTGGGCAGCCTCTTCCAGGGTTTGATAACCCTTTCATAGAATCATAGAATCATTTGGGTTGGAAGGGACCTCTAGAGATCATCTAGTCCAACCCCCCTGCAGTGGGCAGGGACATCCCCATCTAGATCAGGTTGCCCAGAGCCCTGGCAAGCCTCACCTTGAATGCCTCCAGGGATGGGGCCTCAAGCACCTCCCTGGGCAACCTGTTCCAGTGTTCCACCACCCTCGTGGTGAGGAACTTTTGCTAATATCAAGTCTAAAGGAAGATATTTTCCCTAATGTCCAATCTGAACCTCCTCTGGCACAACTTGACGCTGTTTCCTCTTGTCTAACTCCCACCTCATTCCAGCCTCCTTTCATGGAGTTGCAGACAGTGAGGTTTCCTCTGAGCCTCCTTTTCTCCAGGGTAAACAATGTCAAATGTTTCTAGACCATTCACCAGCTTCGTTGCCCTTTGCACATGCTCCAGCACCTCAGTGCCCTTCTTGGAGTGAGGGGCCCAAAACTAAAACCAGGATTTGAGGTACAGCCTCAGTAGTGACAAGTACAGGAGGACAATCACTGCCCTAGTCCTACTGGCCACACTAGTGCTGATCCTAGCCAGGATGCTGTTGGCTGCCTTAGCCACCTGGGTGCACTGCTGGCTCATCTTCAGGCACTGTCAACCAACACTCCCAGGTCCTTTTTCCAGCCACTCTGCCACAAGCCTGTAGCACTGAGTGGGGTCGTTGTGACCCAAGTATAGAACCTGTCACGTGGCCTTGCTGACCCTCATCCCATTTGCCTCAGCCCATAGATTCCAGACTGTCCAGATCCCTCTGTAGAGCCTTCTTACTCTCTAGCAGATCAACATTCTCACTCAACTTGGTGTTGTCTGTAAATGCCCTGAGGGTGCTCTTGACCCCCTTGTCCAGGTGACTGATATTAAAAGAGAATAGTTCCCAGTACTGAGCCCTGGGAAACACATTCCCTTGCTCTAACCCCTCATTGCATCTAGAAAGCACTAGCATCCTGATGGGCCTACCAGGGCATGCATCATGGCTGATGGTATCCTGTTAGAGGAAAAAAAAGAACAACAAAAAAAAAGTCATCCTAGTAAAAGCCCTTTTCCCCCATCCCAGTTCAATAGCTCTCTGTGTGCCTGGGGCACTTGCTGAGGGAGAAGAGGCAGCTCAGGAGATGCTTCTTCCGCCACAGCTCTGCAGCTTGGCATCAGCATTAGCGAGGAGAGGAGGAAGAGAAGGCCGGCCAGCCCAGGAGAGGGAAATAAGCTGCACCAAGCAGCCCTTTCTTCTGTGATGCCTGAAAGAGCCTGTGGGATACAGTGGGCCCTTTCAGAGGAGATGGCCAGCACTGGGAAACGTTAGCTGGTCTCTGTGGTGGGAACCCTTTTCATCAAGCTGGTTTTGTTGTGCTCACAGAAAGGATGGGAAGTAAATGCTGGGAGGCAGCACTAACTAATTGTATACTGGGCTCATTTTTGTCCATTTCTTATTTTGTTAGAGAAAAATCAAGAAAGTCATTAAGAGCAATCCACTTTGCTAATGAGTTTTAACCTAATCATTCTGCCCTTGCATATATTTCAGTTAACAACCCCCTCTATTTCTGACAGAACTCTTTAAATACGATAAAAGAAGCTGCATTGTGTCTTCCCACTGCATTTCATGCCTCACTTTACTTATGAGAGGATGGAGTGAGTTGCTGCTAGGCATCTCTCCCATGGCCTCCAACAACAAACCAGCAGTATCCAATCTAGCCCAAAGCAGCCAGGTGTATGTATCAGTAGAGGAACCCCTGGAATCCCACCTCCACATCAGGGCCAATGGTCAAGACCAAGTTATCTTCTGACCCGAAATGACATCCCCTGCAGCAGCAGAAACATGATGCACCAGGCTCAGGGTATCCACCAGACACAAGCTCACAGCAAGACATCAATGCTTTCAGTATCTTAAGGATGAAGGTCAAGAGGATGGGGCCAGACTCTTTTCAGTAGTGGCCAGTGGCAGGACAAGGGGCAACGGGCACAAACCTAAATATGAGGAAAAACTTTCCTGTGAGGGTGCCTGGGACAAGCTGCCCAGAGTGGTTGTAGAGTCTCATTCTCCAGAGATATTCCAAATCCACCTGGATGCAATTCTGGGCAACCTGCTGAGTGACCCTGCTTTAGCAGGGTGTTGGACTAGATGATCTCCAGAGGTCCCTTCCAACCCCCACCATGCTAAGAATATGAGATTCTGTGATCTTCACATGCTACAAAATTTCCCCATCTCGTTTTTTCCATGAGTACGCTTGCACTGTGATTATTTTTTATAAACCAATGTAGCCATGTAGGAATGTAGCTTAATGATGATGAGACCAGTGATGATTTCCTCTAGTACAGCTTATCTGGACTGGCTTGAGTATTTTTTCCTTTAAACCACAAAGCCACAGATGCTTCTCTTCTGGAGTTACAACCACCAAATGCAATCCTAGAAATTGCCTGTCAAATGTTCAATTATACCTTGGTAGTTTTTCCTACAGTGAGACAGTTGCCAACACACTGTGCCATAGCCTATAGCAATAACACATACTTCAAGGAGATAATTTCTGATGATTATGTTACTTCTCTGTACATAGGATTCAGTGCAGTGATTTTCCTCATCCTGGCTTGGCTGGTGGGACCCATTTCTCCTCTTCTAGGCATCATGCAGCAGATCTCAGATTTATCCATTGGTTGTTAGTTTGCTTTAGGAGGAATGTGTCAGTTGCTCTCTGCTTCCTTCCCATGTTTCCAAAGTCATATTTCTGCCTTCATTTCTCAGCTCAAGCAAATCACTTACACCACTGACCCACGTCTTTCTCATTTACTCTGGGGGAGCTCTCTCCCTGAGCTTAATTGCTGCTATTTCCTGTTGCTCATCCTTTGCTGGAATATATTTATACAAATTTAGGCAAGCCCTATTTTCAGAAAATGAGAACGCTGTCACTCTGTGAGCTGCCTGTCTCTACTCCCATTTCTTCCCAAGCTCTTTGCCTTTTTGTCACCAAAAGCAAAGCCCATGGCTCTACTCATGGTATATTCAGCGAGTGTGAAACCCCAAGAGGACTCACTGTAGCTTCTGGCAGATGTCGGGAGCTTTTCTGAGCCAGCTTTTGCCACAACTCTTGGGCCCCCATGCCATCACAACCTTGCCTGTTCCTCTCCTCTCCTGGTGCAATGTACATTCAGCCTTGGTGTAGCACTGAAGCTGTGCTCACTTTCTGCCACTATGCCAGCACCCCCTCATCTGAAAGCCATTCTCCTGCACCTTTTAATTGCCTACCTCCTGTCTGGCTGGAGACACATTGCTATGCCATGGAAACACCATCACAAGAAGCACTCCATAGTCTGTCATATACATATGACATATAACTACTGTTTACTGTGCTGCTGACTCTTTAGTTCTACCCAGCTACTCCCAGCTTACAACATAATTTCATCTCTGGCTTCTCGTCACATTCTGGTGCCTCTGAATCCTATTCCAGAGACTGGGGCAACTCTAGGAAAACCAACATCTAACCCTAGGTTAGATGTTTTACATTCCCAGTCAGCCCCACCCCAGCATTTGGTGCCAAGCCTTCACTTTCAATAAAACCTATGAATTACCACAGTCACATGCAGTTCCATATATACAAGTTCCAATCCAAGCAGGGACAGACACTCATGCAGAGCTAGAAGCAGATGTCTTCCTCTGAATGCCACAGTGTTTTGACACCAAATTTTGGTGGAAAGAAGCTTGATGCGTTGAGGTTGACATTCTGGTTTTTACCTTTGTGTTCAGCTTTGTGCTGGCGGACAGGCATAAATGAGCGTGCTGGGCACTGACCATTTCATTAAGGCTTTTTGATCTCAAGGATTCATAAATAATTCATCTTTTCAGTTGCTAAAACATCAGCCTGTGTTCTTTCCATTTCGCACTTTGACTGTAGAAATTTCATGTTAGTTGACCCTCCTGTCCATTTCATCATTTTGTTGATACCAAAACACCTATTTAGTTTTCCTCTTGAATTTGACGAGCACACATTAGTGCTGTTGTCTCTCATTTTTATTAGGTGACCTAACACCCCTTGGGATTTCAATGCAAGTTGAGGGATGTTTTGCTTCCTAGTGTAGAGTTTCTGTAGACACAGCCCACAGAGTCAGTGATGGACTGCATGTCTCCATTACAAATTCAATGCTACTCATGGCCATGGCTCCTATGGGAATATTAAAACGTGCTTTGGGATCTCATCAATCACAGGCACACCCATACACACACTTCTACAGACTATTTCAGCTTAACTGGTGGGCTGCTCAGTGATATAATTACTTTAACTGTTTGACTGCTGTCCTCTGTTTCCCTGGAGAAGGGACTCAAAATAGTATTTAGGGATCAAACAAAAGCCCTCATACTTTCTGGTGTGTTTGGCACTTGCGGTGGTAACCTAGAAAAATAATGTCTTTTGGACAAAGATTAATTAAAAACCCCAAAACTTCTCTTAGGAAGACTATTTCCTCAGGCACAGGAGGTCCCTAGAGAGAACAAATCCCATGTTCAGCTGGCAAACCAATTAACTGTCAGCAGTCTGAAATCTCTTTGACAGATAAAACTGTGTATTTCTTCTAAACAGGTAATCTCCTCATCTAGATGACAAATTAGTACAAGAGCCCTGGAGAACACCTGCAAGAGCTGAGATCATGATCGAAAGAGCGAGGAAACATGGTCAACTGCATCTCAGTGTGGCAGCTGGTGAACAAATGGTATTACTGCTCTGAGACAAATCTCAAAACCAAAAACTAGCCTCAATTTCTAATTAGATACAGCCATCAGATGGTCTGCTATGGAGATAAAATAGATCTTCAGAAAATCCATTCCACTGCAAGTTCTGTGTATTATAATATGGAAAGTGATGATGTCTAGGAAAAGCATCTAAATATTTATAGGGTGAATGCATTTATTCAAAGGACATGTAGCTGTATTATGGATATGTAGAAATACTACTTTTAAATGCATATAGGTTAAATAAAATCTTACTCCTGTGAAATATTGGTATAGAAATACTCTTCCCAGGAATCTACAAACTCCACCTCACTTCTACTCTTCCCCTTTATCCAACTTTTTGGTTTCATGAAATTTTTTTTTTTTAGAGTAACAAATTTGTTCCTTGGGACAAATAAGAGATTTACCTACTGTAGCACTCCAACTTTTAAGACCAGGAGTGCCGGTAAAAATAGCAGAAATTCAGAGTCATTCAAGTAAAAATTTCCCTTCTACTCTGCAACCCAACACTACAATTTGGGAGCAAAAATCACTTTATTCCAATTGGGAAACAAATATATAACATCAAGTATTAAATAAGAGACATCACTCCAAAATATAAAGAATCACAGGACTATAGAATTGTTTTGGTAGGAAAGACCTTCAAGATCATCAAGTCCAACCATTAACTCAGCACTACCAAGTCACCACTAAACCATGTCCCTCAGCACCACATCTACACATCTTTTCAATCCCTCCAGGAACTGTGACTCCATCCCTTCCCAGGGCAGCCTCTTCCAGGGTTTGACAACCCTTTTGGGGAAGATGTTTCTCCTAATATTCAATCTGATGTGCCTCCCCTAGCACAACTTGAGAATGTTTCCTCTTATGATATCACTTGTTCCTTGGAAGACAGACCAAGAACCACCTGGCTACAACCTCCTTTCAGGGAGCTGTAGAAAGCAAGAAGGTCTCCAATGAGCCTCCTCTTCTCTGGACTAAACAACCCCAGGTCCCTCAGTCACTCCTCACAAGACTCTATACCCTTCACCAGCTTCTCTGCCCTTCTTTGGACATGCTTCAGCACCTCAGTGTGAGGAGCCCAGAGTATGCTGATGAGCAAACATCAGCTCAAATCTGAGATCTATACTTGATCCGAATAGCCCATTTAACTCCTTAAGTCTCAGTTTCCCATCTGTGTTGTGGTACAGCTATTCACTACTAGCTGACAAAGACACTGGGATTCTCATTTAAAAATCTTGTGAAACACATGAAACCTGCTATTAATGACATATGTAACTATTCACCCTCTTCTCCTAAACAACTGTAGGTCCTCAGGCAGGGTTATTCATACATACAGCCACACTACTCATAACCTTTGGAGCCAGGAGCTATTTTGAATATATTCAGCAAAAGTAAGAAGGGTATCCCAGACACTACTGGCATTACAATTCCGGTTTTCTTCCACAGAGGTTAAATGAATAATCAAGTCACTAAAGGGAATAAATCCTTGCTTTGCTCTTTTCCTTTATCCAACAGTCCATATAAATATCCTGAATGTCTGTGTTAATTTGCCATTCATCCTAGTCTGATATTTCCACAAAACACAGGTTTCTTTCCAGTACATCCTGCAACCTCTTTACCTGTTTGGTCTTCTTCGCACTTGAACTATCTAACCAACGAGCAGTTAGGGGGATTTTGGAGAACAGTCCCTCCAAGTACTGCAGAACATGGAGTGCTGCCACAGACACTATCTAGTTATCTTCCTCATGGAGCCAGGAAACCTGCATGTCTGCCCCCTGAGTGAAAGCATATGTTTACTTTACTGTGTCTTACCTTTTCGATTTTTTCATCAAGCATTCTGAAGAATTCTTGTTGGCTTTCAGAGATGTGCATGCTGAAAGGCAAAGAAAGATCATCAGTACGAACAGGACATCTCCCATTTTAAAATACTGATGCTGCAGTCCAGGGCTGTTGAGGGACTCAGCTGTCAGCTTCCACCACTGTGAAAAATATATCCCTTTACACTTCCATCTACAATGACAATTTTTTAATCTTGTTTCCCTTTTTTTGGTTTGCCCATAGAAAAATTTTTGCATTTAGTTCTGTGTACACGTTACCCTTGGGATGGTAACTAGGACTTGCATGCATCCAGAGGAGACTATTCCCTTTTCCAGGCAGGCTGCAGAAACTTAATATCCTTGGGTCAGTGAGAGTCTCCTCTGAGTCGAGACAGAAGGTTTTTCAAGACTGCTGTCATCACCACCACAAAATGAGACACCTACAACAGGAGGTTAAAGTCTCATGCTGGAAGATCTACATGCCCTGCTACAGCTTGTCTCTGTGCTCAACTCCCAGGAACACCTATGAGCCCTGGGTGGTCCTTACTGCTCCGTAAGTGGACCCAGCAGATTATTCACTTCAATTAATTCTGCAGCACCAAGAGGCTGAGAGGCTAGCAATAGGATTTTGCATTAGTGAAGGAGGCTGGAAAATATCCATTGTCTGTAAAATGCTGGTGGTGGCACAAGACAACAGGCCCTTCCCCAAGAGTGACCTGCAAGCTAAAAATACAGGATGGTCAGACACAAAGGAAAGGATGAGGAGACACAAAGATGAGGATGCGTTGCAGACAGTATTTGGGGTATGTCTGCTTTATTCATGTTAGGGTGTGTTGAGAACCTCCTTCCTGAAATAACAATATCCCTCTGGGAAGGTGAAACTGGAGCATCCTCTGGAGCCACAGCAGGGAGGAGCACTTGGGCCCATGGGGGCTGGAGAAAAGCGACAGGGGCTCAATGCAGGATGAAAAAACGTGAAAAAAGAAGGATAGGAGACAGGTGCCAGTGTCCACAGTGATATCAGATGGTTAGAAATACAGCTCTTTGAGATCATCTCTGACAGTAAAAGATGGTTCAGCTTATGAATTCCCACTGCAGTCCTCTCTTCCTTGGCATGACCCTTTCAGCTGTAGTGAGTTAATACTTCTCCCAAGTGCCCAACAACACGCTGCACTTCCCTACAAAGCTCAGCATTCATACTACACTTGCTATCAGGATGAATGTATACAATGATTTGCTTATGCTGGACATAAATGAAGGCTCAGTTCAGAGAAGAAGTTCTCAGAAATGGCGTTAAAACCTAAAGCTGGTCATTCACAAGAGGGAACAATTCACCTTTCAGAGGCTGTGGGAGTTCCTGTCTCCAGTTGTTTGCCTGTCCCTCAGGTTCCCACCTCCACCTGAGATGGGGAAAAGATATTCATATGGAGAGGGGCTTTAGGGCAGTACAGCCCTTTCTGGGTAGGTAAGCACTAGAAAGACATTCTTGTCTTTGCAACTTCATAGATCCAGTTTCTAATAAAATAAGATGATACTGTAGTGACTCACCTCAACCATAATTTACAAGGAAACTAAACGGGAAAAAAAATCCCAGATTATTGTGTTGCCATATACATGAAAAGTCCCACAAGAGGTCCTAAAGCCCTCACAGGACACAATCTTCAGCAAAGTTTGGCTGTGCAGTAAAACTGCCCTATGACTTAGAGGTGCAACACACATGCACAAATGCTGACACAGTGTGTATCTTGAGGAGCTGTGTAAAAAAAAAAAGCTTTCCCCAAACAGAAATGCAGATTTAACTTTCCTTGTAAGAAGCACATCAGAAGGCATGAGAATGTGTTTTTTGTTGTTTCATGGCAGGCCAATGAAACATATTTTGAAGGGATGAAGCCCCATAAACATATACGGAGGTACCAGGACTTGGTGTAGAGAGGAAGGATCAGGCCCTTGGCTTCTGTGAAAGACCTCCACAAGCCTACTGCTGGCTCCCTATGTATACTGTGTTCAGAGTCCAGGGCTCTGGACATAAAACTCCAAATCCTCCTACAAAATGAGAGCCCTTACAATCTTACATTTACAGCTGACACTAAAACTCCCTCCGCTGCAAATTAATTTATTATTTGGTACATAGTCCATGTTTTGTTTTGAAATAAATACCTGTTCCACAAGAATGGTCCTACAAGATGCATCTAATGATTTATCTATTAATTTCTGCTCTTTCAGCTGAGTAACCCTTTTCTACCCAATGCCACCCCTTCCTTGCAGCCAGAACTGTCATGGGTTTCAGATGATAAAGCTTAAAAAAAACCAACCCTGAGCAGGATAATAGGTATTTTGCTGGCTTGGTGATCAGCAACTCAAACATATGTAGCCATTTTATCAACAGAAACCCAATGGTAGGTTGGGTAAAGAGCAGAGGCTTGGGCAAACAGTGGTGATTTTACTCAACAATCTGATGTTATGTTCTATAACTCAATGAGATGTTTCCTTATTCTTGCAGGACTGTGATAGAAACTTTACCTCTTCCAATGCAATGTCTTTAGGCTTTTTGGTGAATAAAGGTCAGTTCTGATTTCTGTGGGGACTTTTAAAAATCAGTTTGATGAAAGAAGGGACTCCCTGACCCCACACAGTTCCTCTGCCATGGACAGATCAGAAGAGGTTACCCATCAAAAGAAAGAGCCCTTTTTTACCGTCCTATTATAGCATCTGAAACACATCTCTGACCCTGCTGGGAAGGACCAAGTCACAGTGATGAAGTACAGCCACAATAATGAAATGCAGCTTTGCTGAAGGGTGATTTTACCTCCACCACCCTACTGTGAATTTTTTTGCAATTACATCTGAAGCACTCAATTTTTCCTTTTGAAAGGAGGCTGAATTATACTGTCAGTTCATTAGAAAAATATTGAAGTTTCCAGACTTGAAACCATGTACGATGCACTTGGTATGCAGCAAGTTTAAGTTAATAAGTGCCCTGAAGGCACAGCACAAAGAACAGCTTCTCCACTATTGTTCAAAATCCAACAGCAAAGCTTTATCACCTCTTCGTTATGAACCTGATATATGGCTCCAGGTAATCTGTTCTTTTCAATCCAATTAGTGATTAAAATATAACAGTGGTTTAGATAAGAAATTAGTTATTATATCAATAAGCAGCTCTGTCACAGGAGTTAAATATTTCATGGCATATGTAATGCTGACTGATCTCAGCCAGGCTATGGGCACAGAACTGTGAGCGAAGGATGGAGAAACTCTCAGCTACAAAATAACCCTCATTTTAAGAAACAATTTGACCATTTTAAATGGGAGAAGTTTACCATCTCTAACCCCAGGCAGTAGAGCTGCTAACCTAAGCCAAGATCTAGAAAAAAATTCCCTGGGAACTTAACCAATAGCATTTAGGAACACAAGTGCATATAGAGCTTTGTTTATGACTAAGCTGTATAGAAAGCTGTGAAGTAACACAGTGTGGTACTCCTATAGGCACAGCAAGCTGCATCTCACACAACTGTAAGTCCTGCATCATGGCCGTGCAAAAGGAAGGATGCTGCAGGGATGCTGGCACAAGCACTGCCCAGATGTGTCTCAGGACGCAGGCAACCTTATCTGTTTTATTTAAATTAAGCATAGTTTTAGAGCTGCTGGAACCACCAATGGGATTTTGCTAGGCAATAACTGGGAATCTCATAGATATTGCTTAATCCTGTGTTTATTTGCATTAAGAATTTTAAAAAAAAAAAAGAAAAAAGTTAAACTTACTTTGCTCTGGGTTGATGTACTAATCCTGGGACCTCTTTATTAGATTTAAGTCTTACATTTGAACTGGCACTTTTTTCCTGAAACACACAAAAAAACATACAACAGAGATATCATCAGTATTCAGCACACAAAGCACAACAGGCATTTGTCATTATGATGTCACATGCTGCTTTCAGGCTCTTCTCTACCTGTACAATCAAATGAGAGAAGCTTATAAAAAACAAAATTGTTGGTGCAATAACCTCAGGTGGGAAATTTTTAAATGTCACATGCTTTGTGGCCTAGAGGATTAGCTATGGGTTGCCAGACAAAATCCATCCAGGACATGTTGTGATCAAACTCTGCACTGACTATTAAATCTCCAGTGGTCCATGTAAGGCACGCAGCTGTGGCTTGGCTCCTCATATCAATACTAACACCAATTGGCACCTTGAACGGAGCAAGGCAAAGCAGAGCCCCAGAGTCACCCCAAACCTGTAGCTTTGCTCAGAACAGAGGTGAGAAACATTAGCATTATGTGGAAAATGGTATGTGGGACAAAACACACATTAAACGTGCCAGTGAGAAGAGCAGCAACAGTAGACTTGACCTGCTCAACTAGAAAACTGGACACGAAGGGCTTGAGGAAATAAACCAGAACATGTTTATAGAGGAGAACACGACCATGTCATCCCTGGAGAACCACAGCCATTAAAAACACATTAAAAAAGGAATGGAGTGGGAAAAGAAATGCTGACTCTCAGCTACACTCAAGGTAACATCTTGTCGTTGTGCCAAAAGCTTCTGTAAGCCAAAGCTTAGCACACACACACACACATATCTATTGTCTGCAAAAACCCAGAAGGATGTGGCCCCTTCCAGATCTCCTCAGTGCTGCATGTTAGGGAAAGCTGCTGGTGCAGATGGCAGAGAGCTGAGTCAAACCTTACAGCACACCCGCACCACATATCCCTCTCAATTTCTCAGGCATGTCATGCCCAAGACAATTTAAAAATATGTAAACCCAAGAATTAGTGCTTTTGTGGATAATTCTGGTGGTTTTGTTTTGTCTTATTTAGTCTTTGAATGTTTGAATCACACAACATGATTTTTAAATCACTGAATCTAAAACAAAAAGAAGAAGAGGCTGTCTAGCAGTTAATATTTTAATGAATAATTCTATAAGGGCTGTAAACACCAACTGCTCCAGCCTATTTAACACTGTTTAATGCATATCTTCTAATCCTCCTAAAGAGAAAATGGTGTCTTGCATGAAAATAACAGTGAAACAAGCCTTTCTTCCAAGCCTTAACAAACACCACTGTATGTTAGATCCTACCAGCCACTGCCTGCCCATGATGTCAAGGCAAAGCAGAACAGAAAACAAAACCACTCACTTTCCACTCGCTTAACTGGGGACAACTTTGTACATGCATGTGGCATGTGTGGTGAACATGCATGTACATGGTAACAAATGACTGTCAAGCAAAGTAAAAAGAGAGCAATAGGTCTCACGGAGAAGACACCAAAACCAGAAGTCAGCTAAATCCCAACCTCTTCCACAAGGTGAGCCTTTATCCTCAAATCTGCTCCACCTGTTCGCTTGCCACAATACAGAGGCAGAAACCAGGAATGTTCTGCACTGCCCATCTGAGATAGCACATCTGGATGGTCCAGAGGTAGGCACATTCTGCAGCCATAACATCTCCTGCCCACCTTCTGCAACACAAGGTGAATTTTGGGCTATCTTCTATGTCTCTGCATACTGTCAACCTGGAGACACAGACCCCTTCCCCAACAAACCACTGCTGAAAGTCCATTGCCTCAATTGAAAGGGAAGGGAAACTTTGATCTACAGCTTCTGTGTCAGGAGTGGAGACAAATCATGACGGTGGAAACCCAACTTCAGTGGCTTGGTGTCAGAGCAGTTCTATCAGCAGCTGGAATCCCAGCATAAATCCCAGCCTAAAGAAACTTTTGGTTTTTAAGAACAAATAGAAAGACACAAGGAAAACACAATTTGCAGAGAGAAACAAGAACTACTGCAGAGAGTCCATCAGAGGCTATGCTGAGGGGACTAGAGCATCTCTCTGTCAACGAGAGGCTGTGAGACTTAAGGTTGGTTAGCCTGGAGAAGAGCAGACCCAGAGGGGATCTTCTAAATGCTTAGCAGTATCTAAAGGGTGGGGTAAAGAGGACAGGGCCAAACTCATCAGTGGTGTCCAGAAACAGAACAAAGGGCAACAGGCACAAACTGGAACACAAGAGGTTCCACCTGAACACAAGGAGAAACTTCTTTCCTGTGAGGGTGCCAGAGCACTCGACCAGACTGCCCAGAGTGATCCTGGGCAATCTGCTGTGGGTGACCCTGCTTTAGCAGGGGAGTTGGGCTAGATGATCCTCAGAAGTCCCTTCTGTCCCTCACCATGCTGGGATTCTGCAACTCTCAGTGGGTCCCCGAGTAATACTCATACTCTAATTGACTCATACAGGAAGATGGAAATAACATTCCAGTTCACTTGACTTCAAGACTACAAAATTTACTCCTTTCCTCCTATCGCTTCTGATAATTCACACACCTCAATTACATATTACTTAGAATCCTTGTATTTAATCAGAGTATGCCACCTTCTCCATCTGCTGCTCAGCAGGAACAAACAGAAAAAGAGTTAAGAGAAAAATAAAACCCAACCAAGCCTCGAACTGGCTCACTGCTTTGTTTACAGCTATTATTTACAGCAGTAATATTTCATTACACTGACTGAAATATTTCCTTCAATAAAAAAAGATATTCAAAATTAATTCTTCAAAATACAAACAAATGGGGTAGTTTTCCCCCATTACTTTGAAGACAAACCGATTCATCAGAAACTGATATTCTGGATTCTAATATTGAGCTTAAAAGGAAACTTGAATTGTTTTAACATTCCTCTTCCAGGCTTATTTGACTTTGGTTGAAGGGTCACTTCTGTCAGTCTAACCTCATTTTCTCTCTTATTTAATGTTTAAGTTACCATGCATCAACAGAACCACAACTCATTTTAGAGTCCTAATCTGTTGCAAACAAATTAAGAGGCAAATGTTTTTAATCTAGATCTGCTTATAAGGATTACTTAAAGGAGATGCAGTAAAAGATGTCTCACACCAGAAGCTTCAAAGTAAGCCCTCCAGGGTGCTGTACTTGGACAGCAGTATTAGGTAGTCTCTAGTAAAAATGTGAACAGTGGACATTTTACTCCCCATTATTTTGCCATTAATCATTATCTAGGTAAAGCTGTCAACCAAAGTGATTTCATTTGATAGATTTGTTAATTATTGTTAATTCCTCCATAAAGGATGCACCATAGTCACAATTTCAGTGCATTAACAGATGGCAGTGACTCTGCTGCCAGATGCTATTCAACACAGCAACAGCCACGATCGCTATTATAATTAAATATCTGTCAACGTTTTCCTTGATGCTTCCCCTCTTCCAAACCCATTTCTAGAAACATGTGAACTTCACTGGGAGCATTTTGCTTTTCTTCGTAAGATTGCCACAGATGGACTCAGGTAAACTGCTAAGAGTCCTTTCTTCTCAACTCTCCTAAACACTCACAGCTTGCTAGAGAAAGACTGTGTTTTAAAAGAAGATTCCATAGATGCTAACATATTTTATGAAGAGATTATACATTACTTCATGCATTTTAGAACTGACTAAATTGGCCAGGAAGAAATCAATTAGAGATGATAGCATCAGTGCTGCTACCCAATCTAATAGATAATTTTCATTAACTTAGAGTTACATTTTGGTCTTTAGTTGTTCTATACACAGTAATTAAACAAACATACAATCAAACAGGAGGAACCCCCATAAACCAGTAAAATCTAGTGTAAGTAAAATGGGATTCTTACTTACAAAGCTCTTTTTTATTTAATTTAGAAAAGGTTCAAATTTCTAACTTGTATGTTTGAGGCACTAATATTTGAAGGTGGCACATCCCCCAAATTTGTATCAATTGTAAGATAAGTTTGTCTCTGTAGATTTGCTACTAATAAACAGTGAAGTTGACAGAAACAACAAAGGTCTCTCCTTTGTGAGATAGTGATTATGTTTTACTCAAAACTGGTAGTTTACAGCTATTCAAAATATTTATCAAATCATATTCCTGATTTATAGCAAGATGACACTTTTCTCCAAAGGTGCCCACAGCTCCTTTCAAATTGCCTTTGGGGGCCAGGTCCCTCATCAAGAAAAATCATTTGGAGGAAAAATGAAGTTTTTATTTTCTTTTTCTACCATAAACTATTCTTTAAAATAGTTGTATTTAAAAAGAAGGAAACCAAATGCATCAGTTAGAAATGGCATGACAGATGAGATGTAAAATCTCAATATGCCAGCCCAGCATTTTTTACTTGCCTTGGTTACAAGGACTAGCCTCAGGTAATAGCATTTTACATGGACAGTCTTAATGCATCAGGGTGACAAATGAGGCAGTACTGGCCTATGAGTTTTCATTCAAGTTTTCTTACCTTACACACATGTTTTTTTTATATTTTGTATTATCATTTGGCAGGAACAGAGCCTCTTTCTTCCCTCTCTTACTACCTGAAAGCAAAACCACCTAGTGTAACTTCATAACAAACTGAGGAAATCAAGCACTGAAAAATCTCCGATGCTGATCAAAGAATATTATTCTTGGGTGTAATTTCATCAGAGGAATGACATTACCATGTTCCAGAGGGCTGGAACACCTCTGCTATGAAGAAAGGCTCAGAGAGTTGAGGTTGTTCAGCCTGGAGAAGAGAAGGCTCCAGGGAGACCTTCTTGCAGCCTTTCAGTACTTCAAGGGGCCTATAAGAAAGATGGGGACAGATTTTTTAGCAGGACTTGTTGTGACAGAACAAGGGGTGATGATTTTAAACTAAAAGAGGGAGATTTGCACTAGAGATAAGGAAGACATTTTTACACTGAGAGTCAAGACACTGTCCTAGATTGCCCAGAGAGGTGGTGGATGTCCCATCCCAAGAAACGTTCCAGGTGAGGTTGTTTGGGGCTCTGAGCATCTGATCTAGTTGTAAATGTCTCTTCTGATTACATGGAGGTTGGACTAGATGACCTTGAAATGTCCCTTCCAACCCAAACCATTCTATGAGTCTATGATTATAAAACATCAGCATTTTCTGTTTCCTTTAGCCTCTGTGGTATTCCAAAAGGTCAGCCAGGATAAGACAATGAATATAACAGACCTAAACAAAGCCAAAACACCTGTATCCATAGTACTGCATGAAGTTTCACTGCAAACAGGAAATGATCTTGCTCCTTGAGCAGGAGTCTCACCCACATAATAAAACTCTGCGTTTCGTACAGAAAGGGAACATGAGTAGGAAGCAAAGGAAGAGACATGTCTGCAAGATATCCAGCAGGAAGCAATGTGCAAAATGAAGAACACCCTCTCTATGAACCTTGCAAGAGGCTGAAAACTATCCCTCACAATTATACTTACCAGATATTAAGGTGACAAGGGGTTGCTTTAGGGCATGAAGAATATTTGCTTACACCAAAAGATATCCAGAAACACTGCAAATAAAATGCAATGCGCAGAAAGGAGACCTGCTCTCCAACTCTCATTAATATATCAGATCTTTAATGGCTTGGATACATAAGAGTAGTTGAAAGTTTTATCTAGCAAATAAAAAATAGATGGAAAGAAGTTAAAATCTGCATTACTGATAACTTACAAGACTAGTGTGACTCTTGAGGAAACTTCAGAGGTTCTAGGGCACTTGGCAACAAAAAGTATACCTGACCTTGCTCTTCAGCAGGTATGTTGCTCTTCTGGATGGTTACAAGATAACAAAATCTAGCTCAAAATTTAACTATGTGCTTATTAAGCCTGTGTCATCAATTATTCTCTCTCGCACTCAACAATATTTTACAAAAATATAGTTTATAGTAAATGTGTATTTACTCATGCTCTGTTTTTCATGCGTGTCCCCTGACGGCAGTTCTCCACCAAGTGTAGCGACATGGAAAGAGCTGGCATTAAACATGAAACAAGAGTATGGTGTAAAGTCTGTAAAACATATATAGCCAGGAATACATGGTGTAGACAGTCTAGAGAGCAGCTTGGTGTATTACGCAGCCCATCAGCAGCAGGACATGTGTCCATTAGGTTTTTTGCTTCAGGAAGGCACTTTGCTGAAAATGTAAACAGGTTATTGCCACTACAATTTTTACAGGGGTGATTTTGAAAAGCTTTATGCTCTTCAAACATATAGGAGGGAACATACCTAGAGAATACGATGTGCCTTGTTTTGTGGCTTTTTAAATAGCTGAGCCTAACATTTAAGCAGCTGTAGTGATTTCTAAAGGCAAAATTGAACTTTTTCAGCTGTTCTGTGGAACATGCTCTACACTCACCTTTGTTAAATCAGTTCCCTGAGAGATACCTCCACATCAGACACATGCAAGCAAAGCCTCCCAAGATCTTCCTATGCTGTCATAACCAACGAAGACTGATCACTCTCAATGTGTGACTTAATACTAAGGGATGAGTCTCACTCAAAAGCAACAGCATAAATACAACAATCATAGAATAACAGAATTATTTTGGTTGGAAGAGATCTTGAAGGTCATTAGGTGCAACCATTAACCCAGCACTGCTACGTCACCACTAAACCATGTCCTTCAGCACCACATTGACATGACTTTTCAATCCCTCCAGGGACAGCAACTCCACCACCTCCTTGGGCAGCCTCTTCCAGGGCTTGACAAACCTTTTGGGGAAGACATTTTTCCCAATATCCAGCTTAAACTTCTCCTGGCACTACCATCTCTATGTGTCCCACTATCACACAGGCATTCTCAAAACCATTATTCCCACAACGTGTTTCCAGTTCCCACAGGCTGACATCATGGGAAACATCTCTGAACATGGGGAACTCTATATGCTGCACATTCATGTAGATGGACACTGCTGCCTAACTGCACTTCCCATTCACAGAGCTCTGTGGGTGACGAGGGGAAAAATCCACATTAATACCTGTTCCAAACCTGCAAGAATTCCCTGCAATAAGCTCTCATTCTCTCAGTGCTGTCCAAGGCTCAAATTTTTAGATCTTTGGTGGATTGCAATTATGTAAATACCATTGCCAGAACATATTTTCAATGTCTGTGTTTTGCTCCTCTCAGTGTCTGTTTTATTTCCATTAACTCTCAAATGTGCACCAGGCGTAAGATTTAAGATCTAAGAGAATGAAGTTAGAGCTCTTCCTACATGGCAAATTTCAGCAAGTGTGGGCAAAATGTGCATTTTAAAGGACATAATAGTTTGAATATTATTATTTAGTGTTATTAAATATGTCATATGTATGATGACACACACAAGCATTATGGCCACAGGAGCTGCCTTAAACCTGATTTATATATTCTGTAGCATCTTTTCATTGCTTTGGTCAGCCATTACTTTTGAATAAAAATAGCTTTGATGCTCAAGATGCTGCAGATTAGAGGAAGATATCCAAGCCAATACTGCATGAAGAGCTAGCTTAAAATCCAATTACAGGCCTGGAAATACATGTGTGCAATATTTAAGATGTCAAATATTTAAGAGTCCCAGAATGATTATATGCCTGTTAATGGCCTTTACTCTCCACTCTGATTTTAATGTGTCCATCATAGAATCATGGAATGATTTGGGTTGGAAGCAACCTTTAAAGGGCACTTAGTTTAACCCCCTGCAGTGAGCAGGGACATCTGCAACTACATCAGGTTGCTCAGAGCCCCAAACAACCTATCGTTTGAGATAGGCCACTGGGATATGGTGTCTGCTCCCTCGGGAAGGATTGCCTACAGGAAGGTATGTCTCATACACCGTGCAAGATCAGGCTGGCCAGGGTTGGATTCTTCATTCACAAAATTTCAACGGCTCCTTGATCAGGATGTGAAACTCCACAAGATTAGCCTCTTGAAAGCTTCACATGGTACCAACCACCACAAAAGGATATTTCAAAACATCACCTAATCACATCACCTCAGGGCATGTATCCAAACCACTTCAAGAGATTTCTGTCTAACTTGTTCTTCAAACTGCTATCCTGCAGGTTTTCTCAACAGCCTGTCTTTCATGTTGCCACTTCCCTAAAAGTTCAAACATTTATCCTACTACCCAGCTTAAATCCTTGCCTGATGTCTTGCATCTCTCAGTGGTCATGGAGAAAAACTGATTGTCATGCCTTTTAAAGTAACCTTCTATATATTGGGTGACTTGTGTTTCCTTCTGTATTTTTCGGCTAAACAAATTAATTCCTTCCATCTTCCATTACAGCTTACGTTTGCTAAACCTCCTATTCTTGTCACTCCCCTCTGGGCTCTTTCCCATCTGCCTACATCTTTCTTACAGAGCACATTTCCAATTTCAGTCACAGTATGTAAAGTCTTGCTGAAGTCAGGATATACGTTTTGCCACATTTAAGAGCAAGAGAAGCTCCTGTTTTTAATGTGGTGTCTCAAACCAATGAGGTTAACCAACCATATTTAGAGATGCCATTTCTCTGCCTGCAGCAGTCCAAGCTGCGACTCATTGGTAAATGGACATAAATTGCACGTGGCTCTACCAACTACTTTTACTGTTGAGTTTTCCCTAAAAAATGAAAGCACATCTCTCTTGAAAAGTAGGTAAGATCATATATTTAAGGATGAGAGAGCCCAACTCCTTCAAAATCATAGGGAACTCTGGTTAAAATCTCTCCCATTTCTGTAAGCCCTCCCTGAATGCACTCATTTTATTACTGTAAATCATGGTTTGTTTCTGAGATACCATTAAGTGTTATCACCACACATACAGGTGACATTTGCAAACTGTGCACTTGTATGTCTAAAAAACAAGAGAAATAAATAAATAAGGTGAGCTCAACCTCTCTAATGGATACATCAAATTTGTGGTACAGTACTCAAGATCTCTCTCAGGCCAAAAAGCTAGTGGTGATGATCTGTCTTTGCACCTCAGCCTTTAGATTATATAACAAAACAATTACTCAGTGCTAACAAAATTATCAGAAAGTAAAACATGAATTATCAGAAAGTAAAATATCCGCATGTTTCATGACTCACAGTTCAACAGGTCTTCCAAAAATTAACAAAAATCACATGCGACAGGCAAGACAGGTGCTCTTAAATCATTTCACTTTTGCTTTTTCTCATACAAAATAGCTTTCATGTCTATAAATTGATTTCTAGCCATTGGTAGATGTCAAGTTTTAACATACACTCTATTTCCTTTTCAAGTCAGGTGAGTGTAAAGATAAGTACCTCTAAAATTTACAGGTTTTCCCATCACAAGAATGTTCAGAAAATGATGGACCTGCATATTACTACCAAGAGGTGAAGCACTGCCAAACACAAAAGCTTTCTGCCCACATCAGAAGCATACTTGGACACACATTCACAAGCATGGTACTTAAAAGGAGAAAACTAGAGTTGAGTATGGAACTTCTGCCTCATTTTTCACTGCAGTGTTGGAGTACTGATGTTCCATTACTTCCCCACGCTTAATTAACTTGTTGAATTTTAATGTGATAATGAGAACTTCAATTTAAACCATATACCATATCAATGATCCTAACAGCAAAAATAGATTTTACTAAAGTTACCCTGCGTTTTTTTTAACACTATGAGACATCTAAAAACACAGCACCTGCAACAGGCTAAGAATCTTCTCTGATTGGTACTAAGAACACTAACAAAATCTATTCTGAAATTACAATCTATGTTTTGCCAGAGAGATGAACACAGTGATCAGTGATCTCTGAAGATCCTATACCTATGTTCAACCAAAGATCATGTTAGGTCATTTGTTCTGTCAAAACTTTCAACTTTTTAACAACCCATAGCAGAGACTCATAGTATATATATATATATTCCTTCACAGAATCACAGAATGTTAGGGGTTGGAAGGGACCTAGAAAGATCATCTAGTCCAACCCCCCTGCCAGAGCAGGATCACTTAGACGAGGTCACACAGGAATGCATCCAGGCAGCTCTTGAATGTCTCCACAGAAGGAGACTCCACAGCCCTCCTGGGCAGCCTGTTCCAGTGCTCTGTCACCCTTACTGTAAAGAAGTTTCTCCTCATGTTAATATTAAACCTTCTGTGTTCCAACTTGCTCCCATTCCCTCTTGTTCTAACATTGGATGACATTGAGAAGAGCCTGGCTCCCTCCTCCCTACACTTACCCTTAACATATTTGTAGACATTAATGAGGTCTCCTCTCAGTCTCCTCTTCTCCAGGCTGAAGAGACCCAGCTCTCTCAGCCTGTCCTCATAGGGCAGATGCTCCACTCCTTTAAGGATCTTGGCCTTCCTCTGGCCCACATTTTGTAAACTGTTAAAAACAGACTAGAGATCTACAAGGCCTAGAACACCAAAACCTAGCAAGGAAAATCTTCAAGCAGGCTTATGAACTCTCACCAGGAACACCAACAAATAGACTGTATAACTTTCACAAACGCAACTAGTAACACTGTTCTTGGTACTTCGCAGCCAAATCTGACAATACTTCCCCAAAACTTCTCAACCTGAAGGACTGCAAAAATAGTTTTCAAACGAACTGTGTGTCAGGATCGCCTTTTCCCGCACCACTGGAATGCATAACTGCTCCCATTTCTTGACTCTTCATGAAAAGCATACCTCTTACATCACCGAGGCCATGAGATGATAGAGCAAGTCCCTGAAGAATCATGTGCTTAAAGTCATTGTTAACAGTTTTCCTAGTGTAAATGTCAACTTAGGCACACTTTGCTCCTGGATCTGCAAAGCCCTTAAAGGCCTGGGCCTGCTTCATCTCCTGGAGGTGCCTAAACTCCCTTTCAAGGCCTGCTTCATCTCAGTGAGTTGCTTAAACCCCCTTCGAGGCCTATTTCACCCCCTGGACATGCCTAAACTCCTTTTCAAGGCCTATTTCATATCATGGAGGTGCCCAAATCTCCTTTTAAGGCCTGTTTCGTATCATGGAGGTGCTTGGATCCCCCTTAGATCAATAGTACATACACCCATAACACTGATCTCCTTAATCACAGTCTGCACGACTCTTTCAGCAGGAGACCACATGTACTGAAGACTAATTTTGCAGCTATTGGACATCACAACAACAACAAATGACTTAAAGATGGAAGGATTCTGCAATACTTCTATGTATGGTTAAAACAGCTGGGTAAGGTATGCAGAGAAGGAAAGACAACGAGGAAGACAAGCAAACAACTAGCGTGGAGGTCAGCTCGAGAGGCCTGTGTCATGTATAGGCAGAACTGATAAAAAAACCACCAGAGAAAGAAAAATGGCAAACAGATGGGGAAAACAAGATGGGGACACACTTGATGATGTTTTTAAACCTCACTTAAACCAACAGTGATCAAATGAGTGCAGTGAGCAGAATGAAATATGCTTTCATCAGCCAAGACACCTCAACTTGTTTCTTCCAAATGAAATAAAGGCAGTCACATATCGCCATAAACTTGCAGCTATAAATAAGCGGGTAGTAACACTGCACTGTCCTATTAATGGTCTATGACTGTTTAAGCTTTTCTGTTACTATGTATAGGCCTTGCTCTTTGGCCTTGGTGAATGTGATGACCTTGCTGTGCAATGCTTACAGGTGTACTTGCCTCAAACCTCTAAGCTCCTGTGCCCATGGTCTCTCCTCTCCAGTCCATCTATAGACTTGGCTGCCAAGTGAGCTATCTGTGATGACATCAACCTCAGACTGAGCCAGTGCACAGCTATTTCTCCCATCTGCTCGCTTCCAAAAGGGCATGTTAAGCAACCCACTAACCAGCCAGAGGGTGCAGAGGATACTAAGTATGTAGCCAAGGCTTATCTGGGAAGACAAACACTTAGAAGATTAGTGGTCTCCTCCTAATCCTCAAATTCAGAGTTTGGTTTAAGCCTCAAATTCCTGGAGCTTAATATTACTTTCAATTAATATCAGCCACACTGTTTTGAGCTTGCTGGGAAGGTGGCTTTTGGCCTACCAGATCCCTCAAGCTGTATCTGCACAGCTGCATCCATGGACATCCAATACATGTTCTCCTGGACCCATCAGAAACTCCTGACAACATTAATAATGCAACATATATATTCAGGTATTATTTTTCAATACTGATGGGTATGTATTTACCTCTTGGTAGGTCCATCTCTCATTAAGAACAGTTTACCAGTCAATTTATGGCCATTTGACTGAAGTCTGCCACTTCAGGTATGTTCCTTCTGCAAGGACTGGGACTTGCCTGGCACTATAAGGACTCATTGATCTGTCTGAAAAGAAAACCTGAAGTCTTTTTCCCATGGTTCATCCACACCAACTCACTCAAATGACTGTGCAGCCCACCAAGTGCCAAAGCCAAGGACATGGCATGGCCAGGGGACACTTTCCTCCTCTCTTGGTTTCCACTGCAAAGCTCACCTCTTTGAAAAGCTGCACACCGTTGATTGTTCTCCTCTGTTCCCATTTGTACCTTGTCTGCTTTTATTTACTTATGTATGAATGTTACTGGGAGCAGAAACACAGACGTCCCTATTGTAGTAAATTCATGGCTTTGCATTCACACAACAGCCTTCTCCTTCCCTTTTGTCCTACCCATGAGGTACCTTTGCAACTTGTGTCTTTTCATGATTATAAACAGTGCCTACACAGCTGTGAAGAAGGTTCCAGAGGAGAAATTGTAGATATATTAGGAGTAAGTCCTACCTCCAAAATGTTCAATACACTGGACTTTCCAAATGAATTAAGAAAGTAAATTTCACTGTGTAATTATCTTGCTAAAAGACAGAAAAAGCAGCATCTTTCAGGTGTTTTGTATAAAATTATGTAACATCTAAGTATTGATTAAAACATTTAAGAATGAATATTTATCACAAACCCCAGAACACACTGAATAATTTCAAGACAAGAAAAATAATTAATAACAAGCAACATGACTTAATTCTACAGGCTGTACTTAGCCTCTTGTTATATTTGGTCTAAGCTATCAGCCTACTGTAAAAGCCAGCCAAGAATTCTTCAAGCCCTACCAGAGCTAGAAATACTGGCCAGAAATACTTGTCATGTCACAGCTCAGTTTTCAAAAAGTGAGATGCTGGACTTCTACAGCCAGGAAAATACAAGGTGCAAAGGACAATAAAAAATGGACTTGTTTAACATTGTTGGAATGCACCAAGTCAAAGAAATCCAAGTGCTCTTAATCCTTTAGGACTGTGGCATGACAAATACACTTCATTTAGATACTCAGTGCCCGTGAGTCACATCAGTCTGGAAGATTCGGCCACACAACTGCTGGATGCTATTCAGTTTGCATGAGGCGATGATTTCCAGCCCTCAGCAATCCAGACAGCCTTCTCCTTTAGAGAGCCAGACAGTTTTACCTTGGATTAAATTTATTGATCTTTCCACTGTGTATAAATAACTGTGTTGTCAGGCAATTGCAGATGAGTTCACCAACCACAGTATTAATGAATTTTTGCTATTCTTTCTAAAGCACTCACAAAACACAAAACAATGATGTCTTACAATTAGGTGTAACTGCAAACAGCTTCTAGAGATATATATATCTCTCCAAGAAAAATGTGTTGACACAGGCCCTTAAGAAGTTTGGGCTTTATATTTACTTAGTGTAGGGTACAATATCTTCAGCCATAGCCAGTCCTGTACATTTCAGCAAGTCTACCTGTTGCATTAAGCCCTACTCCCAGGAGAAGGGTGCCAGAAGGAATGAGTACCTCTCAAAGAAACTGTGCCTCTTTGTTGTTTAATTCACAACTCAGCTCTTGACTAATTCTAGTCAAAGTAAGATCCTGTGTACAAACCTAAAAAATAAAGAAAACATTAGGAACAAACCCTAATTCTTCATCTTGGGTCAGAAAAAAATTAGGAGCAAAGCCTAGTTCTTCATTTTGGATCAAGAAAAACCGAGGAGTAAACCCTATTTCTTCATCTTTGCTCAGTCGCAGGAGTGCAGATGCCTAGTTTCAAAGCCAGGACAGGTGCCCTAAGATTCTTTTCACCCACCTTACTTTCAAGCAGCGGCAGTGCTCACCCATCCAAATAGCATATTTACCTATTTACAGAGAAAACATGCCCAGAAAACTGCCTCTGATTAGAATCAGGAAGGTTTCATTGAAAAAAAACAACCAAACAAACCATACTTCGTGGAATTGTTGCAGTTGGAAGAGACCTTTAAGATCGTCAAGACCAACCATTAAACCTTGTTCAGATGAAGTTCTTCAGATGAGTTCAAATGTAAATATGTTGGAAGCACTGATTCTGAAAAAAATGTAAAGTAAGACTATTTTAAAGGAGAAGATGAGGAGATCCTTATTCAAGCTCATTTTGACATCATGTAAAGTTCACTACTTCCATACCTGTGCTAATTGATCAGCCCAACAGAATATGAGTTTTGACCAATACCAAAGCATTGTACAACTTCAATGCTCTTCATTCTGTAGCAACAGAACTTGTTCCCAAAATTCACCCTTAGGCTTTCAAGTATGCTTCAGAATTTAAACTTATATTTTAAAACAAATATCTATTCTGTAGCGTAAGTATTTTTAGGGAAAACCTTTACATGGGAAAAATGTTGTAAACCAACAGTACTTAAAACTGTATTTGAAAAAAATGATCCCATATTTATGTAAACACAGTATTTCAGTTAAATTGGTTGCAGTGAACATGTGATTTTGTAAGGCTTTTGTCACCAGGTCTCTGAGCATTTTCATGAACAAGTTAGGAAAAACAAATCTGTTTGTCTAGACCTATTAGATGAAATCACTTGAAGACAAGCACAAAGCTGGCTGAGAAGCTGGCCTTTTATGATGGAGTGATTGGAGCGGTGGATGAGGGGAAACCAACTGATGTAGTCTATTTGGATTTTTGTAAGGCCTTTGATATGGTCCCTCATGACATCCTCATCTCAAAACTGCAGAGGTATGGGTTTGATGGGTGGACCGTTCGGTGGATAAGGAATTGGCTGGAGGGACGCAACCAGAGAGTTGTGGTTAATGGCTCTATGTCTGGGTGGAGAGCGGTGACTAGTGGTGTCCCTCAGGGCTCGGTTTTGGGACCGGTGCTCTTTAATATTTTCATTAATGACCTGGACGTGGGTATGGAGTGCACCCTCAGCAAATTTGCAGATGACACCAAGCTGATGGGTGTGGTTGACACGCCAGGAGGCCGAGATGCCATTCAGAGGGACCTGGACAGGCTTGANACCTGGGGATAAGTTTGCAAACCCCAAGGTGTTAAATGAAAGGCAAACTCTGGAGCAGATAGAAACACAGTATGCAGCAGAGCATGCTGTTCTCTTCCCCCAGTATTTGGATGTTGAGCCCCATGGTACATGGGGACAATTGGAATGGGAGTGGGAGGGACCACACCATCAAATTGCCCTTTTCCCTTGGTTTTCTTCTTCCCTTTGGTCGTTCAGAGAAATGAAGCTGCTGTGAGAGAGACAGGAGGGACAGATTTGACCATCAGGTATGGTGGAATGCAGAGGATGATTCCAGGGTTAAAGGAGTGCTGATAATGTTGTACTTCTGCTGGTGAAATGCTATGGGTTTGCCAGATGACTCTTTTTTTAGACTTGGAGAGCACATTGCTATAGCAAGCATACCTGAGCTAAACACAGGGAATCCTCAGCCCTTTTGGGTGACTGGTAGAGCTCTGAAATAACTGCCTTCAAGTTGCTTTATAGTCATAGAAGCATAAAATGGTTAGTTGAAAGGCACCTTTAAAGGTCATCTAGTCCAACGCCACTGGACTAGGGACATCTTCAACAAGATCAGGTTGCTCACAGCCCCACACTTGGAATGTTTCCAGGGATGGGGCATCCACCACCTCTCTGGGCAACCTAGGAGAGTGTCCCACCACGCTCACCATAAGCAAGTTCTTCCTTCTGTCTAGTCTAAATCTCCCTCTTTTAGTTTAAAACCATCATCCCTTGTCTTGTCACAACAGGCTCTGCTGAAAAGTCTGTCCCCATCTTTCTTCTACACTCCTTGAAGTACTGCAAGAAAGTCTCCCTGGAGCCTTCTCTTCTCCAGGCTGAACAACCCCAACTCTCTCAGCCTGTCCTCACAACAGAGGTGTTCCAGCCCTCTAATCATTTCTGTGGCCTCCTCTGGACCCACTCCAACAGGTCCATGTCTCTCCTGTGCTGAGGACTCCAGAGCTGGACTCAACACTGCAGGTGAGGTCTCCCCAGCATAGAGGGGAGGGGCAGTATCCCCTGCCTTCACCTGCTGGCTACACTGCTGGGGATGCAGCCCAGGACATGGTTGGCTTCTAGGCTGTGAGCATACATTTCCAGCTCATGTCCAGCTTTTCATCTACCAGGGACCAATGAATAATAATGAACTGAAGATCACAACTGCTTTCCAAAACCACACAAAACATCAAGCCAAGAAAGATTCTGCTTTGCAGGATTCCAGTTTATCCTGAGAGATGTACTGAAAAAAAAAGACAGGAGATGATTCAAACAATGCTCAAGTGCTACGTACTACACTTAAGCACAAATAACCAACTGGATATACAACACAGAAGCACCAGCTCACATAGCAATTCTGCTGAACGTGATCTGTAAGCTTGCTAGAAATGAGCCATGAATATCATGCTCATGCAAAAAAAAAAAAAGGCACAAGCATCATACTGATGCATGTCAAAGGTGACCTTCCTCAGCTANGAAGCTGTACAAAAGGTATTTACAGTGGCACACTGTTAAAACGGAGGAATACATCAAATAGGTTTTTGTTGGTATCTATCCTGGGGATGGATCTTCATAAAAATCATAGACTGGTTTGGTTTGGAAGGGAACTTCAAAAGTCTTCCAGTCGGCAGGGACATCTTCAACAAGATCAGGTTGCTCACAGCCCCACACTTGGAATGTTTCCAGGGATGGGGCATCCACCACCTCTCTGGGCAACCTAGGAGAGTGTCCCACCACGCTCACCATAAGCAAGTTCTTCCTTCTGTCTAGTCTAAATCTCCCTCTTTTAGTTTAAAACCATCATCCCTTGTCTTGTCACAACAGGCTCTGCTGAAAAGTCTGTCCCCATCTTTCTTCTACACTCCTTGAAGTACTGCAAGAAAGTCTCCCTGGAGCCTTCTCTTCTCCAGGCTGAACAACCCCAACTCTCTCAGCCTGTCCTCACAACAGAGGTGTTCCAGCCCTCTAATCATTTCTGTGGCCTCCTCTGGACCCACTCCAACAGGTCCATGTCTCTCCTGTGCTGAGGACTCCAGAGCTGGACTCAACACTGCAGGTGAGGTCTCCCCAGCATAGAGCAGAGGGGCAGTATCCCCTGCCTTGACCTGCTGGCTACACTGCTGGGGATGCAGCCCAGGACATGGTTGGCTTCTACGCTGTGAGCATAGATTTCCAGCTCATGTCCAGCTTTTCATCTACCAGGGACCAATGAATAATAATGAACTGAAGATCACAACTGCTTTCCAAAACCACACAAAACATCAAGCCAAGAAAGATTCTGCTTTGCAGGATTCCAGTTTATCCTGAGAGATGTACTGAAAAAAAAAGACAGGAGATGATTCAAACAATGCTCAAGTGCTACGTACTACACTTAAGCACAAATAACCAACTGGATATACAACACAGAAGCACCAGCTCACATAGCAATTCTGCTGAACGTGATCTGTAAGCTTGCTAGAAATGAGCCATGAATATCATGCTCATGCAAAAAAAAAAAAAGGCACAAGCATCATACTGATGCATGTCAAAGGTGACCTTCCTCAGCTACGTGCACCAGGAAGAACCACAAGAACAACTAGAACTCCACAAAGCATGACCACTGAGAAAACACTTCATGAGCTAGAGCTGTTCAGCTTAAAAGATTACAGAAGTGTGATCAATAACCTTCGGTTCTCCATACCTACAATAAGCCAAACGACTGTAATGACACTGAAATCAAACCCTTAACTTGGAAGTTCGAATGGCAACGCTGTTACCTATTTCACTGCCCAATATTTTGATGGTGGTATTCAACTGAACCTTGCAACCCCAGTACGCCTTCCCTTTCCTGACAGCTATCAATCCTATTCCTAGTGCACTCCCATGACTTTGTTCCTGACAACTTCTTTATTCACATAGGGCAATTAGCTTGAAGGAAGAGCAGAATAATCATTTTGTATCTCCTACCCCAGTGTTAAGTTCTTCTGAATTCAGTTAGCCACAAAGAACCTCTGGCAGCTCACAATTTGCCAGCAAGATACACCAAAGATTTCACGTTCTGCTTTTGAAGGCAAGCTATTAAATTCACATTCTGTATTACTGTAATCAAGAACAGTTAATTAATCTGTTCCCTTGATATCAATTTTTATCATTCTGCATCAGCCATACATCATTTTTATAGGACTCAGTCTGTGGTCATGATGCATGTTTGTAATCCGTCTCTCCAAATTAGTCTGTCACCATTTGCAAATTCAAAGAGGATCCAACACATTTTGTCTTGCTGGTAACTGGGTCAGGTTTAGGGACACTGAGGGCAGGAGGATGAGTGATGTTGTAGCATCACTATGCAAAAGAGTTTTTGTAGAAAGCTGAACTACAAATCCCCCCATAGCTCATCACCCACCACGACAGAAAAAAAACGTGGTTATTATTTTAGCACTCTGTGTTTGCATCGCTTTTATTTCCCTAAGTGAACTCAGCTTTATGCTCTCTGCTACCATCACAAAATCAATTTAATAACTTAAATTCACACAGCAATCATCAGCATACATAATGCAGGAGTCATAAGTATAGGCCATAAAACTAGGGAGATCTGTGGTGTCAGATTATTAAAAACATTAACATATGATAAGAATCTAAGCCTAAATTTATTATGAGAAAAAATCCCCAATGATTTTCTATTATATTACCTGAGCTTAAGGACAGGCTAATGTGATGCTTCTCTAGAAAAAAACCTTCACACATGGCAGACATAGGAACTAGATTTGAATCTTTTCTAGTTTAAAGCACTCACAGAAGTATGATTAAAAAAACACAACAACAACAACAAAAAGGCATCAGTATTTGACTGTGTGACATAATTGCAAGGAAAACAATGAAAACTTGGCAAAGTTTCCCAAACTGGTGGAGGCATCCTTAACTGGGAGTACTCTGATATTATGCTGTGAGAATCTGCTAAAATTTACCACCAGGAAAATGAGCAGCACAGAAGACAGAGAACATGGAGAGAAGGCACGTCTTCTCATGTAGCCTTTTGTGACTGTATACCACCAAGTCAGACCAAGCCTTCCATATATCCATTTGACCATTTTTATTTAGGTTTTCTAAAAGGCAAACTAACAAGGCTGTGGTGAACTGGCTATTTTCACACCTTCACAAGTTTATGGACAACCAAAGGAGATAGTTTAACATGGGACTACTGGATTACTGATCTCCATCAAGACTCTTGAGCTGGCCCTGGAGAAGCCCCTGTCTAGGGAGACAAAAGGAGAAGCACATAAGGGCACTTAATTAGGTCATTTATTTTTTAAATGAAGATAGGAAAATAATCTATGGTGTGTTTTATTTAAGGGAGAATTCAAGAACAGCCAGAAGAACAGCTTCTAAAACACAACCAAGTCAACGAGAAATATGCAAGTCCACTCAATGAGCCTTTCAAATTAGTGGCAGTGCTTGGGCCTTTTATGTGTTTTCCCCACTTAACAGATATATTTGTATAGATAAACCCATAAATATGGTCATTTATATAGCAAGATAAAATGGTGTATTTAGAGATTTTAAGTAAAGGAAAATTCTTTCATGCTAAGCGTAAAATGAAAGCATGCCAAAGTTTAACTAAAGAAACATGTTCTAACACCGAGAAACTTATAATTAATCCTTGCCTTAGATCATCTCAGAAAGAGTTATGAGTCTGATTAACATCAACTGAGAAATTGCTCATGTTTCTGAAGATCACTGAAACTAGACATGGGATAACAGACAATCTGTATCCTTTCTATCCCATGACCAATTTATGGCTAAGCCCTGACTCACTGTATTAAGTCCAAAAATATTTCTCAGCATTAGTTATAGCTCATTTCAGGCACATGCGACACAACGGGCACGAACAAGGGGGTAAGAAAACACCCTCCAAAACCTACTTCTTTACAACATGGATGAAAACAAGGCATTGCTAAAATCTCCTTTTGAGGGGCTTTTTTCGAGCACTGGGGCTACTCTTAAGAGGAGTTCCATAAGTGAGCAGACTGAAGCTAACAAAGTCTTGGCCAGTGGCCAAGACTGGCTGGGTTTGCTGCAAGGCTGAGCAATGTCTTCAGCTCAGTAAAAGATTTCTGCTTCTCTTTTTTTTTTCCTAAAGAAAAAAAAAGGGGGGAGGGGGGATGCAGAAAACTCAATATACAACCCACTGAGAACAAGCTGTACTTTAGAAGGATGTGCCACTGTCTCATTGCATCTGCCGTCAAAGCTTCCACAGCACTGCCCAAGTCCCATTTTTGCTGCTGAATGTTTTCCCTAGGAAGGAAATGGGTGTAAACATTGCTCAGAGCCTTCCTATATGGTTGTTAATCTTCAGAAAAGCTAGGCAGGACAGAGTGACTAGGAGAGCCAGGAGATCTCCAGAAGCAACAAATCCTACAAACATACAAGCTGTACACTTGTGCATTCAGCAAAGTCCTTACAAAAACAAAGCACGTTTTAACCTTAAATCACCCTTAGACACAGGCTGGGGGATGAAGGGATGGAGATCAGTCCTGTAGAGGATGACTTGGGGGGGGAACTGTTGGATGAAAAGCTGGACATGAGAAGCCAACCATGTCCTGGGCTGCATCCCCAGCAGTGTAGCCAGCAGGTCAAGGCAGGGGATTCTGCCCCTCTGCTCTGGGGAGATCTCACCTGCACTGTTGGGTCCAGCTCTGGAGTCCTCAGCACAGGAGAGACATGGACCTGTTGGAGTGGGTCCAGAGGAGGCCACAGAAATGATTAGAGGGCTGGAACACCTCTGTTGTGAGGACAGGCCGAGAGAGTTGGGGTTGTTCAGCCTGGAGAAAGAGAAGGGTCCAGGAAGACCTTCTTTCAGCCTTTCAGTACTTCAAGGAGTGTAGAAGAAAGATGGGGACAGACTTTTCAGCAGAGCCTGTTGTGACAAGACAAGGGATGATGGTTTTAAACTAAAAGAGGGAGATTTAGACTAGACAGAAGGAAGAACTTGCTTATGGTGAGGGTGGTGAGACACTCTCCTAGGTTGCCCAGAGAGGTGGTGGATGCCCCATCCCTGGAAACATTCCAAGTGTGGGGCTGTGAGCAACCTGATCTTGTTGAAGATGTCCCTAGTCCAGTGGCGTTGGACTAGATGACGTTTAAAGGTGCCTTTCAACTAACCATTTTATGCTTCTATGACTATAAAGCAACTTGAAGGCAGTTATTTCAGAGCTCTACCAGTCACCCAAAAGGGCTGAGGATTCCCTGTGTTTAGCTCAGGTATGCTTGCTATAGCAATGTGCTCTCCAAGTCTAAAAAAAGAGTCATCTGGCAAACCCATAGCATTTCACCAGCAGAAGTACAACATTACCAGCACTCCTTTAACCCTGGAATCATCCTCTGCATTCCACCATACCTGATGGTCAAATCTGTCCCTCCTGTCTCTCTCACAGCAGCTTCATTTCTCTGAACGACCAAAGGGAAGAAGAAAACCAAGGGAAAAGGGCAATTTGATGGTGTGGTCCCTCCCACTCCCATTCCAATTGTCCCCATGTACCATGGGGCTCAACATCCAAATACTGGGGGAAGAGAACAGCATGCTCTGCTGCATACTGTGTTTCTATCTGCTCCAGAGTTTGCCTTTCATTTAACACCTTGGGGTTTGCAAACTTATCCCCAGGTCGCTGTGGGATAACTGCGACGCTCACTCCCCTGGAAGTACATTGAGTTTGGAATAACAGTGCTGGTTTGGATGAAGTATTTGGGAAGAAATGGCAAAAAAGGTTCATATATTACCATGTTTGCAGGCAGAGCAGCTGCTTCTGCTTCCCAACTACTGCCTTCAGGTGCTACTGTAATCCAAACTTCATTTAAATATATATATACACACCCCCACAATTATAATATTTTTGCCTTAATAAAAGGCATTGGGTTTGTGTTCCCATGCACAGACTATCCAGGAGCTTGTTTATTTTATTCAGAGATGTCTGTCTTTGATGCTATCCCATGGAAAGATTACACACTTGATAAAGCAATGTGCAGGGGCACACAGCCAGTGCGGTTCGTGTGGGAGATGAAAGCAGAACTCTGGAGCGCTACGTTAGAACCCTATTACTGCTTCTTGCAGTTAAAGCCAAAAAACAGGTTTTCTTCCCAATGAGAACAAACATGAGACATGAGCTGCATATTATCTTAGTTCAGTATCACTTTGCACCTTCAATACTGTATTCAGTCTGGAGTAAAGGAGGCTCAGGGGAGACCTCCTTGCTCTCTATTACTCCCTGAAAGGAGGTTGAAGCAAGGTGGAGGTTGGTTTCTTCTCCCAAGTAACAAGTGATAGGACAAAAGGAAACAGCCTCAATTTGTACCAGGGGAGGTTTAGGTTGGATGTTAGGAACAATTTCTTCTCTGAAAGGGTTATTAAAGCTCTGGAAGAGGCTGCCCATGGAAGTGGTGAAGTCACCATCCCTGGAGGGATTGTAAAGACATGTTGATGTGGTGCTGTTTGGTGGTTTAGTGGTTACCTGGCAGAGCTGGTTAACAGCTGGACTCAACAATCTTAAAGGCCTCTTCCAATCTAAAAGATTCTTTTCTATGATTCTTTGTTATTTGTGTAAACTAGTGCTTCACATTAAAAAAAAAAAATCATTCATTTATCCCACATTGTCCACAGTACACATGTGAGCCTGAATTATCTGCCCAGCATTTTCATAATATTGAAGTGCTTGCTTTAACAAGCATAAATTCATTTTCAAAGGTTTTTCTTCCTTCCTGACTTATTTTTTACTTAAAAAATACCTAGAAAAACAGAACCCTTGAAGGTTATAATCTTAGATTGATTCCCCTCCTCCCAATCCAATTTTCTTCTCTTTCCACCAGCTGAAATGCAGAAATCCCTTCCAACACATGCACTTTAGCCTCTAAAGCTGCTTGCAGAGCAGCTGGTCCTGGATCATTCACACAAGCAAAGGGGAACAACCAAAGCCAAAAAAGAAAATCATAGTGAAAAGAAAATCAGGCTGAGCCCCTTCCAGCCCTGGTTTAAGCATTTGTAGTACAGATGGACAGATACGGTCACTGTTTTATCCTTACAGGTGGCTGAAGCATTTGTAGTTCAACTAGTGGTAGATACCATACAATCATTTTGGTTGGAAGAGATCTTGAAGATCATCAAGTCAAATCATTAACTCAGCACTGCCAGGTCACCACTAAACCATATCCCTCAGCACCACATCACCCCGGCTTTTCAGTCCCTCCAGAGATGGTGACTCCACCACTTCCTTGGGCAGCCTCTTCCAAGGCTTGACAACCCTTTTGGTGGTATCCCTATATGACATAGGGAATTTCACATCAGCTAGCTGGAACTGCCAGCATGCTGGAAGCACCAGTCATGTCCCGTTGCTTGCTGTAGTGAGAGTTCACTGCCACAGAGTTGATGTGAACCCTGTACGTTCACACAGTCCCAACTTCAGCCTCCCTCCCTCTAGTAGAAGTGTAAGTTGCCACCTTCAACTTCACAGGATTAAAAATGCTTTATGCTGAGTCTGTTTGGCAAATGCCTCACTGATTCATAAGGCATCTTATATAAATGAAGAAATAATTGAAAATACTTCTTATTTAGAAAAAGAAAAAAACACTACAAGTTCACTTAATATCCAGAAAAGTTCCTGAAAATATTTCTTTTATATCCCTCCTTGTCCCCTGCGCAAGTTTATCACACTTCTAGTTTATTTTTTCTGAGGGATTTGCATAGCTACCAGCAATGTCTCAAGAATACTGGGAACATTGTTGGTCTCCCCTATCCATGTGTGTAGGTTACACAACCCTGCTTTCATCCACTATCATGACCAAATCCACTCCTCTTGGTTCACCCACCTCCTCACCTCGGATCATCCCACAGCTTCACACCACCCTGGAGACCTCCTTGGTGGCCACCCCAGCACCAATAAACCCCTTGGCAAGTTGGACCAGCATAAGCTGAGAAATGTTACCTTTCCAACAGTTCCCAAATGTGCAGGAGAGCAAATGGAGAAGCACCTTCTGAGTTCAAGCCACATCTTGGGGAGACCTGGATTTGCCAAGCCTGTCATCCTGAGCATAGAGTAATTAAGGCTAAAGAGCTCAATCAGTCTGGTAATACAGCTAATGAGATTCCTCACCAGCTGCTCTCTTTCACTTTCTCTAGAGAAGGCATGAAATCAGGATGTCTTCTGCCCACATGTGGCCTTCACTGCAGCAATGTCCCAGCAAGCATGGTGAGATGAAATGCCTGGGTAGCCCAGACCCTGCCCAGATCCTTCATTTTCCTGAGAGAATTAAAAGTTCACAAAATACCCGGTTAAAGATTTTCAACTGTAGTTTCAAAGAATTTGGTAAAAAATACCATCACTTTCTCCATGGTGGATTTTAAATATTTACCAACATCACTCACACATTGTGATGAAGCACAATCAAAATATCAAGCAAGCAAACACAAAACAACTGCTGCAGTGGTGGAACATGTTACTGCTCAATAACACTGTGAGCATACAATTGCCTAACAAGTGGAAAACCTAATAAAAGCACACACTACTGAAACAGGGAAATATTATTTCATGCTCATTCACTGCAACAGATATTGTATTTCTGAAAATTAGTTAAATAATTAGCGCTCTCTGCTACTACTTTTATTGCTCCAAGTATTCCTTGCTCTTGGATCTTTTAACATACATTGCTTCTATAAGTAATTTTCATGTTTCTTACTAAATAATCAAGAAGAGTAGGGGGAAAAACACACTAAAAATAATTTAGGTGATGAGGAAAGTTTTATATGGATTGGATAGTGGAAAAAAATTGCCATAAGTAAAAAAGGGGCTCCCACTCACATCAGAAAAGCCGCACTGAAACTGTTGTTAGAACTGATGAGTGCCCTCAGCTACCACTATATGGATTTAATGTTGAGTAAAGCGTTGGCTGGTGGTATGCTATCTTTCCTGAACAAAACCCAGATGTCTTCCTACACATCAATAATCCCAGAATCTTAGCATGGAAAGGTTGGAAGGGATCGCTGGGGATCATCCACAGTCCAACCCTTCTTCTAGAGCAGGGTCACCCAGAGCACGTTGTGCAGGATCACATCCAGGTGGCTTTAGAATCTCTCCAGAGAAGGAGACTCCACAGGCTCTCTGGGCAGCCTGGGCCAGTGCTCCATCACCCTCACAGGAAAGAAGTTATTCCTCCTCTTCAGCAACCTCCTGGGTTCCACTTTGTGCCTGCTGCCCCTTGTTCTGTTGCTAGACACCACTGAAAAGAGTCTGGCCCCATCCTCTTGCCCCCTGCCCTTTAGATATTGCTAAGTAGTGAGAATATCTCCAAATGTCACCATGTCCATCTGACTCTCACCACTAGAGCTCACCACAACAGCATCCAACTTGGGCTTCAGACACTAACATCTACAGACCCTGGATGACGTAGGCTAGAGAAGTCTGACACATTTCTGCCAATGAGTGGCAATGATTTATGTTTTGCAGCTTAGGTCCTAGGTAGGACTCCTCAGAAGAAGGACTTTCTTGGCAAAGTGAATTTTCAACCAGTGCCTGATAGTGGAGAGCAGCTCAGCTGGACTTTTCAAAAAAACCCTGAACAGAGTGATGCAGTTTATATTGGCAAAGGATTTCAAAGCCAGCAGCATCGCTCACTCCCAACAGCAACCCTGCCACTGCTGCTGACTCCTCTGCTTCACCAACAGCTCCTCGTCCATCTTCCTTCTGAACAGCATCAGCTTCCCAGAAGGAAAAAATCTCAGGCAGAAACTCACTCATTAAAAGGATACGGGCATACTAAAAATATGACCAGTATGGAAAATGGCCCGCTCCCTCAAGTGACTGGAACATCTCTTAAGGTTTTGCAAGAATCCTTCACACCAGCCATGGTCCTGAAAATATACCCCTGACAGCTGCCCAAGGCTCTTGGGCATCAGAACTTCACAATTTATTTTTTTTTCCCCTGGCAAACATTAACAAGACTTCAATTATATGTTGCTTCTGGACACTGTTATTTTAATATGCTTAGAAATAAATAAATAAATATATTTAAAGCTTTCTACTTTAAAACCACACACTTCAAAAGCCTGATAAATTGTATCATTCTACCTCCTAACAGAACACTATAAATATTTACTCAACAGAGAGTGCAGACTGAAACAAGGACCAGTCTAAAGAAGTGTATCTGAAGCACAATTAGTTTGTATGTTACTTTCTGCCTTATTTAAAACATTTTTAATAGTATCACTTATCTTCTAGATTTTCAAAAATTAAATACTAGAGGAAAAATTAAAACTTCTTCCATCAAAAGCATTTTTAATGGAACTCAGAAGAAAAAGAATATTAATACTCAGGGTGATCGTTTACTTTGATGTCTACATAACATGCAGTGACCCATAAGTGGAATGAGCTAAAACTGTCATAAATTCATTATGAGAAACTATTCTTTGAAGAATATCTCTGAAAATTTGAAATTAAATGGGCAATATGGAAATAAGCTAATTGCATGACATTTAAAGTAACTGGCTCTAGTAACAATATCCTTTCTGTGTGCTTCTGTTTCAGCTGCAAATGCATTTCATCCAAAAACACTGGAGAGGTTGGCTTACGAGAACTGAAATGTTGTAATTACTTAGTGCTGACAGCGATAGGGTAGCATTCATTTAGGATCTCAGACTCTGAAAAACAAAAGTATAATCCAAAGGATGATTTTATAATTTAATTTCCTTGGGAAAGGGAAGCTGGGAGCACATGCAGAAGAAAATGCACTGATCCAGAGTTACCAAATGAGGACTGGAGAAAAACATCCCATAAACAACTGCATACCAGGAACTCAGGATGGTGGGGATTGGAAGAGACCTCTGGGGATCATCCAGTCCAACCCCTCTGCTAAAACAGGGTCACCCAGAGCATGTTGCCTGGGATCACATCCAGATGGCTTTGGAATCTCTCCAGAAGAGACTCCGCCACCTCTCTGAGCAGCCTGGGCCAGTGCTCCATCACCCTCACAGGAAAGAAGTTTTTCCTCCTCTTCAGGAACCTCCTGGGTTCCACTTTGTGTCCATTGCCCCTTGTCCTTTCACTGGGCATCACTGAAGAGTCTGGCCCCATCCTCTTGCCGCTCCCCCCCCCTTTAAATATTGCTAACCATTGAGAAGATCCCCTCTCAGTTTGCTCTTCTCCAGGCTAACCAGCCTCTAATGGGCAGAGTAGAGGGGAAGAAAAGCCTCCCTTGACCCACCACACACGCTCTTCTTAATGCACCCTTGGCCTTCTTGGCCACAAGAGTACATTGCTGGCTCCTGGTGAATTCCCAGCGGAATTTCTTAGGTATCACCTAATAAAAGTAAAAGTGAAACTCCTCTTCACCGAGTGGGGCAAAGTGTTTGCTTGGCCTGGTCTGTCCCAGTGCTGCTCTGAGCAGCTCTGTCTGGAGGAACCAACCCCTTTGCACTTAGAGCTGCCAGGGGGAGGGAAATTCACAGGCATGCCATCCTGCCCTTTATGGCATGGGATGCTGCCTCCTTTATCTTAACATGAACCTTGCCACCTCCAGCAGAAATTTTATATAATTTTATATAGGTTTTCTCACCCTTGTTTCACTCCTCACTCCCTACTAGGCTTTTAATTTCACACACTTCATTTATCAGACACTACAGTCTACATTTAACATATCAGTGCAGAAGATGATAACTGGTGTTGAATACAGAGCCACAGAGACAGACAGTCTGCAATACAAAGTATTTTGGAGCTGAATGATAAATGGAGAACAGCAGCTGAGCTGAGAAGCTTCAGACATATTTAGGCAACAACAGCACACGCAAGGCAGACAAAAATTACATTTGCAGGTAAGTGGAGTGGAAATTTATACTGGCTGGTTAAAAAAAAACAACAAAACATTGTTCATGGTATTAAAGGTGGAGTAAAAGATAGCAAAAGCAACAGAGAGAAGCAATTTTCTTCCAAGTCCAGCAGGAATTCTTCTCAAGCTCTAACATGCAATTTCAATATGGAGCTTTGGGACAAAACAGAGGATTATGCCCAGTTGTCTTGAGTGTTTGGATAACAAAGCATAAATCCCCAAATAAGTAGCTTTTTGTGCCAGAAATAGGTATCTGTTAGTAAAAGTTACAAAATCATCCTAAACCTGAACTGCAATATATATGGAGTCAACCACCTGGGACAAAATAATGTAGCTTTTGGTATTTGGTATTTTCAGAGGTATCTATACTATCACCATCTCAGAAAAAAAACTGATACAGCTCAAGTCTGCCAAAGCAACACTAAGCCACACAAACTTCTCTCCTATAATGAACGTTAAATAGGCTGTTATGACTGTACTCTGTGTATTTAACACAAAGTCCTTTCCAAATAAAATATTAACAGATCTTTAGAAATGGTAAAATGCGCTATTTATTCCGCTTGTACAAGCATGTACATTTTAGAATAGATTTGGTCTTTTAAAATACTAATACCTCCTGGTTTTTAGCATTTTAGCTTTCCAAAGTAACAAAACCAGATATATGACATACGTGATTAGCTTTTGCTAAACTCAAAGGTGGTAAAACTCTCTTTGTTTTGGAGACAGGTTACCATAAAACTCTTAAACAACCCATAGTTCCTTAAAAAAGATGCGAAAATCAAAGGAACCTCATGAAGTTCAACAAAAGCAAGTGTAGAGTCCTGCACCTGGGGAGGAATAACCTCACACACCAGGACAGGTTAGAGGTTTACCTGCTGGAAAGCAGCTCAACAGAGGAGGACCTGGGAGTCCTGGTGGACAACAAAGTTCACTAGAAGCCAGCAATGTGCCCTCATGGTCAAGAAGACCAGTGGTGTTCTGGGGTACATTCAAAAGAGTGTGGCCAGCAGCAGGTCAAAGAAGGTTCTCCTTCCCCTCTACTCTGTCCTAGTGAAGCCCCATCTGGAGTCTTAGGTCCAGTTGTGGGATCCCCACTTCAAGACAGACAAGGAACTCCTGAAGAAAGTCCAGCAGAGGCTATAAAGATGCTAAGGGGACTGGAGCATATCTGTGAGGAGGAAAGGCTGAGAGCCCTGGGGCTGGTTAGCCTGGAAAAAAGCACAACCAGAGGGGATCTTCTCAATGCTTATCAATATCTAAAGGGTGGGGGCAAGAGGATGTGTCTAGACTCTTTTTCAGTGGCACCCAGTGACAGGACAAGCGGCAATGGGCACAAAGTGGAACCCAGAAGGTTTCATTGCAACAGGAGGAGAATCTTCTTTCCTATGAGGGTGATGAAGCACTGGACCAGGCTGCTCAGAGAGGTTGTGGAGTTCCTTCTCATTATATCCTGGACATCATCCTGGGCAATGTACTCTGGGTGACCCTGCTTTAGTAGAGGGGTTGGACTGGTTGATGCCCAGAGGTCCCTTCCAACCCCTACCATGCTGGTATTCTGTGAAATGCAGATAAGCTCACCTCTGCCCTAGCAGAGATTTTCAGAGCCACTGCAGATCCACATGGAGCTGAGATTCAGTTTTAGCACATGGAGGTTCATCACCTCACCTGGCATACTGGCACCAAACTGTGTGTGATGACAGCATCACATTGACTGTACCTGAGCCAACAACTCTGCCAGAGCCCCAGCCTGCCATGGGCAAACCCAGCCCATCTTCCTTCCCAGCCACGCCAGCCCAGAACCCTGATAAACCATGGCAGAAAGCCTTTCTGCTTCAGAATGCACAAATAACCATCACAGCTGCTTATTTACCTCTGGGAATAATCATACACTCATGACCTTCTCTGCACAACTGCATCTCTTTTCCAAATTAGCACAGTTTCCATGTTTTCTTATATACATATTTCTATAGACTAATCCTTGTGATTAAAAAATATATATAGTACAAATGAATTCGTTCCTTTATCTATCTACTGTTTCTTTACAGATATGACTCTAAACATCCCTATTCTAGCTGAGTAGCTATTAAAGCATGTGGTATAGAGTGTCAGCCTGCAGTGTCTCCGGCACCTAATCCTGCTACATCCCCATTCCCATCTGCAGGCTGCAAGGACATGTGACTGTCAGCTCAAGATTTTCCCAATTAAGTGCAACATGTCAGGCTTCATTCTGAGGACTGAGATGCCCAGGTAGGCAGCCACTGGGGGCTGAGTGTTCCAGGAATGAAATCAGGACCAGAGAGGTCCCAGTGGCAACTGGGAAAGGGCAGAAACAACCTGGTAAAGAAGTGAATCAGGCTGATGGATACAAGGGAATAGCAGGAAAACAGTAACTGATAGCTACAGAGTCTGTTAAAACAAGCNGCCTACATTTTTATTCAAGGAGGCCTTTGATTTTGCCAAAAGATGTCTTCACATGCAGTTATCTTCTGTTTCACCTGGCATACAGCCCTAGCACAGCCATTCCCACTGTCAATCCACCTTAGGAGTATTTCTGCTTTGCAATGTCAGCCTTGCTGAAGTTTTGAGCCCTGCCTAAGCCTCAGGTTGAAGGTGAGATGGTGATTCACTGACAGAGCCTTATTTCTCTCAGAGATACCCATGCTTGTATCAGTCCATCTCCAGCTCTCTCTTTAAACAGAATAAAAGCCTGGACCCTGATCACAGGAAGCCAGCACAAAATGACAATTTGCCTGGTGTTTGCCATGTCCTCCCATTCTCTTTATCTACTTGTGTGACCTTTTTTTTTCCCTCCCTGACTCAGAAATACTGCAACAACCAATGGCAGAGTTGGCACCACATCAAAGACCCCAAATTATAAGGTAAGTGGTTTTATTTTCACTTGAGCAGAGATTTTTTTAAGTAAGACTTCAACATACTTTTAAAGAGTAACAGTGATGACAATGGGACTGAAAAATTCAATGTCATCTGAATAACAGAATTCAAGCACGAGTATGAGAGGATAACCCATACTGGAGCAGTTCCCAGGGAACAAGCTATAATGACATTCAGGTTATACATCTCATCCAGGCCACGTTTCTGAAGGAGATCTGAATTAGCAGCCCTGTGACAATAAAGAAATATGGGATTAAGATATGAGAGGAGGGAAAAGGGCTGGTTGATTCTCCCACTGCCTTTTCTTGTTCCTAAAATTTCTGTTGCCTGGAAATGGCTGATGAGAAGACAGGATTATGTAAGCGCTTGCCAACTTTTCACATGTTAAGAAAACTAAAGCCTGAGTGATGGGTAGCTTAACCCATCTTCTAAGCAGTGAACTAAACCATGTTTACTAAGGAGAACTCAAACAGTGAAAAGTGAAACCTCTTTAAAAATCCAGGAGTGACCACGACTTGACAGTTCCCAGGATTAAAAAGCTGCATACATTACAGACAATGTAATCTCCTTATAGTAAGATGAGGAAAAGTAAAATAAAGCCTTTTTGGTGTTCAAGATGGTTTTTGTTTTAAAGTATACACATCCTGTCTGATTGAAGACTTTCTTCTGTTACTGTCTCTTTCTCTCCCCCTGATAGACGTGACAGAGAACAGAGCTATACCAGCCCTGCAACTCCATATTAACTTATATTTTCCCCACTGTTCCCATCACATATGATCTATCAGTAATAAAATAAGCACTCTGTAGAACTGTCTCTTCCTAAATTTAATCAGGCCTACCCTTAGCTGCTACAAGCAAGCTGGCACTCACAGAAGTGCAAAATACCACTATGTAGTTCTGAATACAACTTCAGTGACTGTGCCATCTCAGCAGACTTGAGCTGTCCTGAACCCATTCTCGTCGTCATTCCAGTGGCATGTTACCTTCTGCAAACGCTCTAACTACAGCTGAAGGCTAGTTTAAAATTTAACTTGCTAGACTTTTCCTATTTTTTAATAAAAAAACCTGTGGATTTTGCTCATTTTTCCTTTTTCTCTGTTGACCAACAAAGCACCGGGGTCTTTAAAAAGAACAAAAAGTTCTTGCAGTCACACATCTTCCAGTTCAACACAAATGTGCTTACACTGGTGATAAAGCTGAATGCACTGCAGATGCTGGTAGAAAAGGTGACATTCTCAGCAATATTCCTGAGGCACTAAAAAACCCCCAAATCCTGCTGCCAGCTGAAGCTGCACCATCCACTGGAGCATCAGCAATGCAAAACGGCAGGTGGCAAACACCTCACCTGGAGACCAAAGCAGAAATGGTGTTGCCTGCTGTTCCACCACCACTCAAGCAACAAGGTTAGTACAGGAAAATAAACTCCCCTGTTTACTACAGGGGTGCATGTGTCATTGTGAAATACAAGTATGTGTGCCTAGCAGAGGGAATATTAAGTATCCAGCTTGTCCCTTACACCTCCAGAAAAAGAAAAACATTCCAACCAGTGGATTTTTATATAGAAAAAGGCAAATTGGCAGCTGGCATTAATGGTTATGGCCCCACTGAAATCTCCTGATGATGTTCCCTCTTTGGTCTTAATGATAGAGGGGAAAAAAACCCCCAATCCCATGTGAAGAAAAGCTGCAATGAAGGAGTGGAACCAGATGTGAAATTCTCCACCTAACTGCTATAACTGTGAGATGGCTTCAAAAAATTAAACTGGGCAAAGCCCCAGCCAGCCAATTATAAACTCAACATTCCTTCAGCTTTCGAAGATAAGAAATGACTTCTCAGAAATGCCAGAAGTGACTCAACTGTGATTTTTAAGCCGCTCAACAGCATCCTAGTTATTTCAAGTAGTACTAAGGGTTTACCTGCAATTTCCTTCCTGTAAGTGGAACTATGAACCAGCAAGGTGCTCACGTTGGGGAAAAAGAAACACACACAAAATGATTCTTGCAACTGCTGTGTTAGGAATACATTGCTTTTTCTATTCCAAACTGCCTTCCCAGTGAATTTTAAAATATGTAAAACCAGGAAGCACAGAGCAAATAATATCTGCATAAGTAGGTCATTTTCTTACTGCTGGTTTGCTACAACTCCTTTGCAATATAGACATACGTATTTCAGAGCACATATATTCAGATCTGCAAAGGAGGTGAGCAACTAGAATCATGGGAGCGCTCACTCCAAGATCAAGTAGCGCCTAATTCAGAAAGACAAGCAGGAAAAAGTCATATTTTGCACCTTCTATGCAAGCTTTGCAGAGAGTTCTGACATTTTGGAGAAAATCCTCTTGCCGTGTGTAAGCTGCAGTTTAAATGTGCTGCATAGTGCATATTTCATGACAAAAGCAGAGCCACATTATTTCATTAGATAAGCGATAAGTTCAATCCTTACCAAGTTTTCTTGGTTCCTGGCTGCTATTTTCTGATCATCTTCTCCCCCATTTTTCATGTATTTGACCTCTTCCACTGGTTTGATCCTATACTCATCTGAGCACCAAGGAAAAAAAAAAAAAAAAAGAAAAAAAAATGTTTTTTGAACCAGTGTCGTTCAGCAGTTGGGACAAAAACCAAACTAAAACCAAAACAGCTAGCTAGAAAAGACCCTAATTGAGCAAAGCAACTAAGAAGTACATGTATATAGTTTCAATGGCTTAAATGTGACTGAAAACAAGGAAGTTTTTCCCCACTGAAGCTTCAGTAAGAATTTCCAGTTCTGGCTTCCAGTAGTCATCTGGTCTAGTATTGCCACAGCACCAGGAACTGGGATGTTTGATATATACTCTCCCCCACATCCCTAATTTCCTGTATAACATGTGAAATACAAACAATTTCTTTGCTCCTGCATTTCTATTATCAGTGGACAAACAAGCCATGTACAGTAGTCACTACAGAGAAGAGTCTGCTCATGGATGCTCCTTGCATTGAGAGAATCTCTTTTCAAAAGCAATGCTGACAGAGGCTATTTAAAATTGCAGTTAAAAGCAAAAATAAACAAACAAACCAACCAAACCCCATCCCAACCTCATACCAAAACCCAAACAATAAAATTTGCTTTTATTTTGTTTTTCCTGTCCCATTTTAACAGAGCTAAAGCAAAAGATACACAATGCACAGGCAGCAATGTCAGGAGAGACTGCAGAGAAGGCCCCATGCTATCTTCCTCTCTCCACTCCCAAGCATTATTCCTGCATATGAGTGTTCCCCAGATAGAAATCCAGTGTGAAAATAAGGAAGAAGAAAAGTAAGATTCCTGCTTTGTCCTTTAATAGTTATCAGCTAGGCACTTCAGCTCTTCACAAGAACGAATTCCCAGCTCCTGTGCCAGTACTAAATTATCTAACACACGTGTTATCCCACAGCAAACAGCCTCACCAAAACTTCAATAAAAGGATTCCNNNNCCCCCCCAAAACTTCAAAAAAAGGATTCCCCCCCCCCCCAAGATGGGGTCTGGGGGAAAGTGATTCCTCTGTCTAGCCTGTGCATCCAGTGCTTGCAGCACCAACACTGCTTTTTCTTAGCCACGTTTTGCTCTGGTTATCTTTGTAGCATGTCAATCCATCAGAAAAAAACCCAGAGCTTTTTACCCACACTCCTCCAGCCAGGACATAGAATGCAGAAGAGAATCTTCACCTCACCTAAGTGGAAAATGTTACTACAAAATTAAATGAGACATGGTATGCTGAGAATAAAAGGCAAATTAAAAGAAACCACACAAATTTTACTCTGTTTTGTGGGGTTTTCAAGTAATTTATCTCACTTGCTAAGGATAAAGCAAAATAAATGGATTTTTCTGGGTTACTGTATTACTAAAAAAATAATCAAAATTATCTGGAAGGAAGCTTGATTTCAGCAAACCATTAACCACAGAGTGCATAAGTTAAATAAGCCTAAGCCAATCCTTTTCTTTAAAGGTACAACATGATTTTGCATTTGGCTTGGTCCGTTATCTACATGATTTTTTTATTACAGAGTTTAAATAAAACTGAATTTATCAAACAGCAGCATCTCAGATGCATGGTCTCAAAACAGACAGAAGAATTAAGAAAATATTATTAGATCACTAAATGTGAATAACAACTCTGATCTATGTTTTTCTTTTTTAAATGTAATTCAGTTCATCTGGAGGTGACAATTCATAAACCCAAAAGGACTGAACACTATAAAGCTTAGGAATTGGAAGTACTTGATTGACTGCAATATCTAACTCACATTTTTCTCTCTGCTTTAATGATCTCTGTTGTGATCAGCAATAAAACCCACATGCAGAAAAAGCACAAAATTCCCATGGTGGCATGTAGAGATGTGATAGGAAAAGGGATGAGAAAGTAGCACAAAAGACATTTTCCCAACCTGCAGCTAGTCCACAGGAACTAAAAGAGAGGCATATCCAACCCAGCCATATAAAGCACAAGGAAGGGATGGAGGTCAGTGGCAAAAATAACTTCTGAAATGTGTCTCCTGCTTAGTCCAAGAGATTAGTTGTGCTCAAACAGAGTATCCACCAGGCAAGAGACCGTCCTATGCAGATTGTCTGTCAGGGATGCTTCCTTGAAGACATCGTCTCTTGTAACAAGCGGACTAGGGCACTGATGAGCCCATGACTGATCGCCAGTATAATCAGATCTACATGTGAAAGTTTGATAGACTTTGAGAGGATAGAAGCCAAGACAGGAAGGGAGGTTTATTTACTTCTCTGTTTCTTCTCTAAATGATCATAAGCAAGTGCTGCCAGGCATGGGTGTTGGAGCTGAAGATTTGCTGGGACCTGGCTTCCCAACATTCATCAGCACCGTCATAACAAAACTCTTGTAGTTATTGCACCATTACCACTAACAGATTTGTGTTGTTTTTACTGGGTGAATGGAATAGACTACTGCAGGTGGAAGGGAGCTACAAAGATCACCTAGTCTTCAGGGCTGACCAACACTTAAGAGAATGTTAATTAAGGGCACTGGCCAAATGCCTCTTCAACACTTGACAGGCTTGGGGCATCAACCACTTCTCTAGGAAGACTGTTCCAGGGTCTGACCACTCTCTCAGTGAAGAAATGCTTTGTAACATCCAGTCTGAACCTGCCCTGGTGCTGCTTTGAACTTTTCCCTTGCATCCTATCCCTGGATCCAGGGGAGAAGAGATCAACACCTACCTCTCCACATCCCCTCCTCAGGAAGTTCTATAGTGCAATGAGGTAACCTCTTAACCTCCTCTTCTCCAAACTAGACATGCCCAGAGTCCCCAGCTGCTCCTCACAGGACATGCCTTCCAGCTCTGTCACCAGCTTGGTTGTCCTCCTTTGGACACATTCAAGTCACATCAATGCTGAACCCAGTAGGACAAACCACTCTCTTGACCAGTTGATCATGTTGTATTTGATGCCCCCAGAATGTTGTTTCCCTCTTGCTGAGGGAGCACACTGCTGGCTCCTGCTGAGCTGCTGCTGACCAGCACCTCTAGATCCTGTTCTGCAAGGCTGCTCTCCAGCCACTCCTCTCCCACCTGAAGTACTGCATCCAGCTCTGGAGTCCTCAGCACAGAAGAGACATGGACCTGTTGGAGCAGGTCCAGAGGAGGCCATGAAAATGATCCAAGGGCTGGAACTCCTCTGCTGTGTGAACAGACTGAGAGTGTTGGGGTAGTTCAGCCTGGAGAAGAGGAGGCCCCAGGGAGACCTCACTGCAGTCTTTCAGTACTTAAAGGGGCCTATAAGAAAGATGAGTACAGACTTTTTAGCAGGGCCTGTTGTGACAGGACAAGGGGTGACGGTTTTAAACTAGAAGAGGGAGATTTAAGCCAGAGATAAAGAAGACATTTTTTACTGAGGGTGGAGAAACACTGTCCCAGGTTGCCCAGAGAGGCGATAGATGCCCCATCCCTGGAACCATTCCAGGTCAGGTTGTTTGGGACTCTGAGCAACCTGATGTAATTGCAGATGTCCCTGCTGACTGCAGAGAGGTTGGACTAGGTGACCTTTAAACATGCCTTCAAACTTAAATTATTTTATGATTCTGTGACCAGTGATGTTAAGTTTAAAGGAATACTATCACTCATAAGCTCTCATAATTTCCTATCACAGGCAAAATATTTTCCTTAAAATAGGGAGCACAAATACAATACATTGGCAATATTAGCTCATATGGAGTAGTCACTTACTGGAGGGAGGTTATAAATAGATATGATTCCACTTTCGAAGGGGGGGGGGAGGGGAAAAGCAGCTGAGTAATTATACTGCCACAGAAAGAAAAAGGAGGAGTACCCAACTGACTATGAGTCCTACAGCTTCTCAGGTACAAGTCATACCTGGAACCATCCACTTTCTGAACTAACCAATACACTGAGGAAAAAACTCACTTCTAATTTCAACAGCCACTGAACTAGACTGCTTAACTATAGGTAACTACCTAAATATGGATATTTAAATAAAATATGGATATTTATACCTGCAATTTTCCTGCTATCTGAGGAGAAACATTAGATTTTGCTCATAAGTCTCCCTCTAACATCAGGACACCTTACAGCAACATTCCAGTACTTAAAGGGGCCTACAGGAAAGACGGTGAAGGACTCTCCATCAAAGGGTACAAGATGAGGGCTAACAGTTTCAAACCAAGAGGGTAAATTCAGATCAGAACACTAGGAAGAAATTCTTTACAATCAGTGGTGAGACACTGGCACAGGATGCCCAGAGAAGCTGTGGATGTCCCTTCCCTGGAAACTTTCCAGGTCAGATTGGATGAGGCTCAGAGCAATCTGATCTAGTTGAAGATGTCCCTGCTCACTGCAGTGGTGTTGGAACTAGATGACCTTTAAAGGTCCCTTCCAGTCTAATCCATGCTATGATTCTATGATTTCAAAGTACTCAATGACACAAATTTTACTGTTCATAGTTGTGTTAAACTCCCATTTTATTCCCTAGATCAAGCCAAGCGGTAAATTCTCTTCATTTTTATGGGTCAGTCACAAGTTTGTTCAAGTAGAGACCTGATAGGAGAAACACAGAACAATTCCTGAAAGCGATGGGACCAGTCAATATTTAGCCCGTATTTCTGGGGTGCAAAGGAGGAGAAGACATTAGCAAGCAGCTTAGCTAGGGAGGACACTGCTAGTTGATGTAATGGAGAAGAAAGGAGTCTGACACACAACACTTTGTTCTTCACAGATAAGACAACATTCATTATTTCAAATATATGAAATATAGCATATATGGTTTGCTGAAATGTTGATATTTATCAAGTAGAATGTAATTAAGTATGAGAGTCAACAAGACCCTTAGAACCGTAAGACGTTCAGGATAAAGGAAATTATACAAACTTCTATTCATATTTACCTTTTTCTACCCTGCTAAAGAGTAATATCCTTTTTCTTTCTCCTAAATACAGTTCTACATTTAAAAAAAAAAAAAGTGAAACATCTTTATGCTTCTTTCCTGTGCAAGACAAAATTTGAGTAGTAATAGTACACTAGTACACTACCACTCAGAGTGTGGTATATCATATATCTATATAATAGAAATCACAGAAAAGAATCATTTTGGTTGGAAAAGACCCTTAAGATCATCAAGTCCAACCATTAACCCAGCACTGCCAGGTCACCACTATGCCATGTCCCTCAGCACCACATCTACACGGCTTTTCAATCACCAGGGATGGTGACCTCACCACTTCCCTGGGCAGCCTCTTTAGAGTTTGGCAATCCTTTCAGGGAAGAAATTGTTCCTTATATTTAACCTACATCTTTATATCCAACATACAACTTCATGCTCCTTTCAGAATTAAGAATCAAGTACTGTCTTCCATTGTGTGGGATATTATATATAAAGAGAAGATTCCCAACAACTCAGATGGGGAAGGAATGAGTTTACAGGACTGCCATAGCACATACCAACTTTAAGAAAAGCAGACGCACGGAATCAAAGGAAAAACAACATAAACGAACCACAAATAAGAGACAGAAATATTGTCAAGCATAACAGCCCCCACAAAATCCATCACAGGACATAAACTACAAAGCAGTAACCTCTAGCACAAAACTCTTTGAAGGACAAGGGAGAAAGAATTTTCAAGCTGAACATGACGCAAATATTCTCAGTGGGAAAATCTTATGAATGAAGATCTCCATCTGGAAACAGATAATTCTACTCCAACGTGTCACCCAGTTGCCATGGCAATGTGACAAAGAAAACCAGCACTCAATTATTTCAGTGTTAAATGAGTATATCAAGTTATAACAGTGAAAGAATTACTAGAAGAAGAGAAGAACACTGTAGTTGTTCTTATGAGAAAAATTTCTTCAGTACTTCCAGACATCTTTATAAGTGCCATTACCACAGCAACATTGGTAACGACACTATTTCTGGAGCAGTTAAAAAAACCCACAAACAACACCAGAAAAAAACATAGCTCCCTCAAATATATCTGGACTCATTGTGACTTCCAGAGAAATCTTTTGTTAAACATCAAATCTTGAAAAAAATAATAAAAATAAATAAAATGTTGATTTACATTGCATTCCCATTTCAGACATCTAAGGATGAACAGATGTGGCTCTGCTGTCGTCAACAGGGACAATGAGTGAGGTTCTCGTCTCTATTTTTAGTAACCATCAAGTATCAGAGAGCAGGTAAGTGGTACCTCAGTCACACCACCAAGAAGAAAGTTTCTAATCACACCTTCACTTTCCTGTGCTTCATATTTTCCTTTAGTTTCTATTGAAGGATGCACCAGGATTCTATTCTATTCTGTAAAATATAAACATTTTCTCTAATAAATTTCCCTGCACCACTCTTATTTCTGCCAGGTGCAGAAAGTACTAGTACTGCTGGGATCATAAGGAATGCCATTGATCAAAGATTCAGGTGCTGTCCTCTCTCAAAGTCTTGAAAGCTAAAAGATACATTTAGATAAAGAACTGAATTGCTCTTTCTAAAAATATTTGTAGAATATCATAAGAGATTTTGATGCAACTTAACTAAAACGTGTAACAGCGAATAAGTCGGATGCTAAATACAAAACATGCCAAACATCACCTCTAGTGTCACTGCAAAGGAGGAATTCTGAGGCTAGAATCTTTGTTACCCAGTGACAGGACAAGGGGCAATGGGCACAAAACTGGAACCTGGGAGGTTGCATCTGAGCAGGAGGAAAAACTTATTTCCTGTGAGGGTGTACCAGACTCTATGTGAAGGACTTCTGCAGTATTGGAAGGACACTTGGCCTAAAGCCAGGCAAGATACAGGTAGCTCTTTCCAAAGCTGTCACGTAGTTCCTACTACAGCCCCATGCCAATCCAGCACGTTATGAAACATTAACTCCCTCAAGGGTGATGTCTAGATGAAAAATCTGAACAAATTCCCTTCTGCTTTATCAGACTACCCCTTTCCAGGCCCAAATTATGACAGCTTTCCATAGCATTCTCCTCAAGCCACCAGGTTTGACAGAGCACAGCTCCATTAACTTTAACAAAAATCATCTTAATCTGTCCTGCTGTAGAAACACAAAAACTCACATTGCCATATTAGCCCATCCTTCATTAATGCTGTCAGAAGTTCCAGTGCCAAAAACCACTTGCAGCTCTTAGTCCTTTAAGTATGTTAGTCCTCTCCTGCGAAAGGCCCAGCCTGACTTCTGCCTAGGGGAGAAGGTGCCAATGCCTGCAATGATGCTGCTCATTGAGTGCTTCAGTCTATGTATCTTGAGTTTTCTGCTTTCTTTTCCCCCCATCTAATTAAGTGACAGATGACAATGAAATCATAACTTAACTCCCCAATTTAGAATCATAGAACCAGCTAAGACTAGAAAAGACCTTTAAGATCATCAAGTCCAACCATTAACCGAGCACTACCAATTCACCACTAAACCATGTCCCCCAGCACCACATCAGCATGGTTTTTGAAAACCTCCAAGGATGATGACTCCACCACTGCACAGGGTAGCCTCTTCCAGTGCTTAACCACACTTTCAGGGAAGAAATTTTTCCTAATATACAACCTAAACCTCCCCTGGTGCAATCTGGGGCTCTTTCCTCTTGTCCTATCACTTGTTACCTGGGAGAAGAGACCAACCTCCACCTCACTCCAATCTCCAGTCAGGTACATGCTGCCAGCTACCGGTTCAAGCATGGAGAAATGTACCACAACTTCAGCAGTCATTTCATTACCTCAGAAAAAGACTTAAAAATACAACCTCAACATTCTGAAAAGCAGTTATCATTGAACACACAATTTCTACCTCACTTCTGTCTTTAGTCATACATTCATAGAATCATTTTGGTTGGAAAAGACTTTTCAGATCAAGTCCAACTTCAACCCAACACTGCCAGGTCATCACTAATCCATGTCCCTCAGCACCACATCTACATGTCTTTCAAATCCCTCCAGCGATGGTGACTCCACCACTGCCATGGGCAGCCTCTGACAATTCTTTTGGGGAAGATTTTTTCCTAATGTCAAGCCTAAACCTCCCCTGGCACAACTTGAGGCCATTTCTTCTTGTCCTATCACTTGTTACTTGGGAGCTGATCAACTCCCACCTTGCTACAGCCTCTTTTCAGGGAACTGTAGAGAGCGAGAAGGTCTCCCCTGAGCTGCCTTTCCTCCAGGCTAAACAACTCCAGTTCCCTCAGCCACTCCTCACAAGACTTGTGCTCTAGACCCTAAATGATACAACCTCCAGATCTTTTAGAAAACACCCATTCATATTTAAGATCTGAAGAAACTCTATATGTTAGGATGATATTGAAAATAAATGCCACATGATAGCATAATTAAAGACTTTTGTGCACTTGTCTGTAATTAAGAAGGCAGAAAGCAGAAAAAAACAGTGCTGGTGGTGTGCACTCATACCTATCTTTCAGCTACCTAGATTTTTGCTCACTGAAACTATGTAACTCATACATATAAAGATATACACCTGCTTTTTGTTTTGGTGTGGCTTTGGGGTTTTTTGTTTGGTTGTTTGTGTTGGTTGTTTTTAGTTTAATTTAATTAACACGTAACTTTGAGCCAGATACTAGGTTGTTCAAAGGAAACAATTTCTCAGGTGGAGGAGATGACAGCCACAGTGCTCAGCAGGAAGGATACTCAGTAAACGCAATTATCTAGCCCACTAAAAAGATCAAATTGAGAAATGAAAGCAGGAGAGGAAATGAGCAGCAGAGATATTAACGAAAAGAACAGGCAGAAGGAAAATGGTCTGTGCCTTCAAAATATTGCAGTTTCCCTGAAGCCACCAGGTCAGTTTTTGGATTGAGACTGCACTATCCTGCCCCAGCATCCTCACATCATGGGAGTGGAACAGTACAAGGCTGGCCCTGCACAGGCGCTCTGTGTCTTGAAAGAGCTGCAAGTTCACCTTTTCTAATCGCTTACATTTAAACATCATCAACTTACTTTTAAACAAAACTGTGTGACCCTTCCCTAAAGAAAACACTTTTTGCTGCTCAGAAACCGCAAAAGCAAAGCTTGAAAAGCTGGCTTCACTGTCACAGAAACATAGAACCGTTTTGGTTGGAAGACACCTTCCAGATCATCAAGTCCAACCTTTAACCCAACACTGCCAGGTCATCACTAATCCATGTCCCTCAGCACTACATGTCATCTTTCAAATCCCTCTAGGGATGGTGACACCACCATTGCCATGGGCAGCCTCTTCCAGGCCTTGACAACCCTTTGGGGGAAGAAATTTTTCCTAACATACAACCTAAACATCTCCTGGTACAACCTGAGGCCATTTCTTCTTGTCCTATCACTTGTTACCTGGGAGAAGAGACCAACCCCCACCTCACTCCAACCTTCTTTCAGGTAGTCAGAGAGAGTGAGTAGGTCTCCCCTCAGCCTCCTTTTCTCCAGACTAAACACAACCCCTGTTCCCTCAGCTGCTCCTCACAAGACTTGTACTCTAGACCCTCCAAGCAGCTTCACTGCCCTTCTTTGGACATGCTCCAGCAGCTAAATGTTCTTCTTGGAGCAAAGGGCCCAAAACCAAACCCAGTATTTGAGGTGCAGCCTCACCTGCACCAAGTAGAGGGGTACAATCACTGCCATAGCCCTGTGGGCCACACTATTGCTGATACAAGCTAGGAGGCTGTTGGCCACCTTGTCCACCCAGGCACACTGTTGGCTCATCTTCAGCTATAAACCTCTTTTTTTGTGGAAGGGAGAGACAAGAAAGAAGAAGAATAGTTCAGCATCAAGGTTCATGGCTAGGCCAACTTCTAATGCACTGACAGATGTTATCTATTATCCCCTTTACCCCCACTCAAGGAAGGAAAAAGGAATTAACAAAGAGAGACTTGTGGATTGGAAATGAAAACTTACAACTACTTTAAAGAAAACAATAACAATAAAATGCAATATATACAATTACATAACAAAACAATACCACACTCCAACACCCCTTGATGGCATCTACATCACTGTCACCACTGATACTGTAGCATACAGGAATCAGACACAGGGACTGGATTAAGGAACTCTTGGATTGAGATCAAAGGAAGAACAGCCAGAGTCCTGCAACAGCAGAGCTGGGCTTCTTACCTTCACAGGGAGAGTTACTCTTGGATGAGGATCGAAAGCAAAACAGACAGAGTCCTGTAGCAGCAGAGCGGGACTTCTGATCCTCACAAGGAGAGCTACCAGTCCACCACCTCAGATGACTCAGGTGCACAACCTTCAGGGAGGATGGAGGCCCAAACCTCTCCTTTTTTTGTATTTGCTGTTAATTTGGTGCTAAATAGCTTAATCATGCACCTGCCTTGCTTGGGTCTTAGGCCTTATGTAAAAGACCCCTAGGTCCCAGCCTGATGTGAAAGTTTCAGGGACTGACCCTCAGTTTTACACTGAATATAATGTATATGTAAAGGAATACCTTGTTGGTTAGTTTAGGGTCATAACTCAAAGCAGGGCACTGGAGAGCAAACCTGCAAATATAACACAAACAGCAACACAAGGAAGGCTAAAACCTCTCCTATGACCAAACTAGGTGGCAAAAATCTAGCAAGCTTCTAGGCAGTGATAGTAAGACCTCCTCGGCCATGAAAGAGAAGCAGGTACTACCCTCTCACCTCTCTGCACTGTATCCTGGAAACTTCCTAGATACCAACCCATAAATTGTCACCTTGGCCAATCCAGACACCCTTTAGAAATGCTATCTAGAATCCCTTAAGAAGGACAAGAAACCACCCACTAAGCTCTAAATAGTTCTTTCCACGTTTTTCAACATGATTAACGAAAACTCCCAGTCTCCAGTGACTCTTCCCTAGCCAGCATCTGTCTATATACTCTACTGCACAACTTTTATCATTTTAGCACAGAATCTGTCAAGGACTATTCAGATTCCAGAAATAAAAAGCCTGATTGTCCACTATTGTGAGCATCCCTTGTACAGTAATGGAGGTCCTGCTCCTTACAGCTCTGCTAACTCATTGGCCAATTGCTCTAGACACCAAAAACCTCTCCTGGACTAAGCTGCCTCAAGAGTGCCCTGGAGAAAAAAATTCATTACCACTCCACACTCTCAAAATTACATATTTCCTATTACTGAAAATACACAACAAGGTATCTTCAGTTTCCTTGTTAATAAAAAAGCCAATTCCTCTTTACTTACCAAGTCCTGCCATTCTCGATCACTTAACTATTAAATGAGATTGTTCCCCTGCAAAGTATGACATAAAGTGGATTTGCACATCCTTTCTGGCATGGTAGCTTTCTACTATTGTTATTAGCCTATCAAACATTCATTCCTCATGTACCTCAAAGAATATTTATAAATCAAAAGCTATTTAATTGTTATGGATTACATTATGAAAGGGACAGAATTATTAACCAGGATCAGTAATGTACTGGAGAGTCACAATGAGCACAAATGTCTCCTCATTGCTAGTATTTCTGTAAACCAGGAGGGGAGGGAACTAATGTAAACTTGATTTATAAAATACAGGAAACATTTCTAGATGCAAAAGATACAAAACTTAATTACATTACTTTACTTACAGGCCACCTGAAGAGCTACAAAATTAACCTACTGGGAAGATTAATATTTTACTCTGGTTACAATGCTCAGAGTTAACTTCTTATCTCTGAAAGATGCCTATTTCCCCAAGCAGCATCTATGCTAAAAAAGCTTTATCTAAAGCCCCAAAAGCAAACACCTACCACCCACATGGCACGGATGGAGATCTACGATTCAAGCAATCAATGGTAATGATAGGAACACTCTAAGAAATTCCTGGAACTAGAGTAACACGGGACAATGAGGGGCTGCCTGGCTTACAGCCCTGACCGACTAGTCACAAGAGATGTCTGGTTTACCGTCTCCATCTCACCATACATGCCAAGCCACAAATTAACACTACCTTACAGAGAAGGACTTGGGGACACTGGCAGGTGAAAAGCTGTACATGAGCTGGCAATGCGTGCTCACAGCCTAGAAGCCAACCATATCCTGGACTGCATCCCCAACAGCGTGGCCAGCAGGTTAACAGAGAGGAGTCTGCACCCCTGCTCTGTTCTGCTCTGGGGAGACCTCACCTGCAGTGCTGGGTTCAGCTCTGGAGTTCTCAATACAGGACAGACATGGACCTGTTGGACGGGGTCCAGAGGAGGCCACAAAAACGATCAGAGGGTTGCAACCCTTTTGCTACGAGGACAGGATGAGAGGTTTGGGGTTGTTCATCCTAGAGAAGAGAAGGCTCCAAGGAGAACTTCTTGCAGCTTTCCAGTACTTAAGAGGGGCCTATAAGAAAGGTAGGGACGGACATTTTAGCAGGGCCTGTTGTGACAGGACAAGGGGTGATGGTTTTAAACTAGAAGAGGGAGACTTAGACTAGAGAGAAGGAAGAAATTGTTTACACTGAGAGTGCATGAGGCACTGTCCCGGGTTGCCCAAAGAGGTGGTAGATGTCTCATCCCTGGAACCATTCCAGGCCAAGTTGGACCCTGGGGCTCTTAGCAACCCAAGGTAGCTGAAGACATCCCTGCTCACTATAGGGGGTTTGGACTAGATGACCTTTAAAGGTCCCTTCCAACTCAAATCATTCTGTGACTCCAGGAGTCTCTGCAGCACATGGTCAGTGCTCTTCCACACCATCTTGTACCACTAATGATCTCCTCTCTTGTCCTTACATTCATCACGAACAAAAATTGTTGATGAGACTAGAAGTACTTGTCCCCATTTGCTGCCTGCTGTCTTGCAATCACATGAAAGCTACTCTGTGCAAATAATACATGAACTCACACATTTAGGACATGCTGGAAGCACAAAGATGACTGGTGGAAAAGAAAATCAAAATAAAGCTAGTAATTTTCCATGACTCTTCCCCTTCCCTCTGAGCAACATTTTTTGAAAGAAAGCAAAATATCAATGTATGAGAAAGGAAGTTTTTAATAATAGCTAAACAAAGTCAAAAGAAAATGTGTACTTAGAGTACTTATTAGATGAGCACTTCCAGCCTAAAAAGATCTCAAGATGCACCCAAGTTCCTACAGTTAGAAATTTGATATATAATTGACAACAAAATGCAGGGAATAATAATATGTAGGTAATTTTAATAAACACAACTATTAATACAATTTAAGAGACTTCCATAAAAAAAACCTACACTCTTTTTTCCCTTTAAATAGACCAAGACCATTCCTGAAAACATAAATCCTCAAATAAAGGTGACTTCATGCTATTTTCCAGTATCACAGAACATTAATTCCTCTGTGCCCCTGATAACTGAAAAGACCCTTGCAGTGCTTCTGTTACAAAAGCAGAAAGGAAATATGTGATACAAGAGCACCTAAACCTTATCCTTTTTGCCACAGCCCCTACTCCACAGAGAAGATGAAAAGGTGAGAGGCATGGCTTTGGTTTTTATAAACCCATGAAGCAGCAATCTTAACACTTTCATTCTTTTTCTTCCATTCTTTTTGGTGCAAGCTCAGGCCCTAATATCATCAGTCTTAGGCCTTAGAATAGGACAAAATACAACTACTGGATTATAGATTTCTTTAAAACACCAATGATGTTGCAGTGGTTTGGAGAAATACTTGAGATAAATGTTTTCTATGTGAGGACCTAGTACAGTATTTCAGCAGCTCTTTAGAAACCAGAGTTTCATAGCAACAAATCTACAAAGGTACTTTTGGCTGTGTATGTGAGGGTACACTCATACAAGGATAGAATACCTAACTAGTAAGTATTTAATTATAGAATCCCCGAATTCCAGCATGAAGCTTGGAAGTCATCTCTGGGCATCATCTAGGTCAAACCCCATGCTAAAGCAAGATCACTCAAAGCAGATTGCTCAGGATAATATCCAGGTGGGTTTCCAGTCTCTCCACAGAAAGAGACTCCACAACCACTTTGGACAGCCTGGTCCAGTGTTCTGCCACCCTCACAGGAAAAAAGTTTTTCCTTGTTTTTAGGGGGAACTCCCTGTCTTCCACTTTGTGCCCATGGCCTCTTATCCTGTCACTGGGCACCACTGAAAAGACTTCCGTCCTCTTGACCTCCACCCTTTAGACATTGCTAAGCATTGAGATGGCCCCCTCTGGGTCTGCTCTTCTCCAGGCTAACCAGCCCCAGAGCTCTCAGCTTTTCTCCTCACAGAGATGCTCCAGTCCCTTCAGCATCATTGTAACCTCTGCTGGACTCTCTTCAGTAGCTCCTTGTTTCTCTAACTGGTGAACCCAGAACTCCAGATGGGGCTTCACTAGGGCAGAGTAGAGGCAGAGGAGAACCATGCTCGACCTGCTGCTGGCCATACTCTATTGAATGCACCCCAGGAGACCTTCTTGGCCATGAGGGCACATTGCTGGCTCCTGGTGAGCTGTTGCCCACCAGGACTTCAAGGTCCTTCTCTGCAACCACTCCTCCCAGTCTTGTATCACCAGTAAAACTTGCTGAGGGTACAGTGTACCTCTGTACATGTCACTGATGAAGATGTTGAACAAGACTGGCCCCTGGGGAACACTGCTAATAGAAATTGTTTACAAGTAGATACCTGCTCTGGCAGGGGGGGTTGGACTAGATGAACTTTCTAGGTCCCTTCCAACCCCTAATCTATACTGTGATCCCTACTACAAATTACAGCCTTGTGTTGCTGAAATGAATATACATCCATTCAACTTCATAAGGCTTACCTGTGGAATTGGAAATGATTCCCTAAATTGAGCATTTCCTGGTCAAATTGTAGTCTTTGGGGTTTTTATTTTGGTTTCGTATTGTTTTGTTTGTTTACTTTGTGGCCACATAATACAACACTTGGAAAATGACAAAAGGAACACTGCAGTTATTGGAAGTATGTGCAAGTATATGATCTTTCCTTGTTTGTACCTACAGGCAGGCAATGAACATTAAGGACTGTGCCTTTAAAAGATTAAGGAAAAAAATAAATTTGTCTGTGCCACAAAATTAACGGATTTCCTTCAGCACCAAGGCTGCCAGAAAAATACATCCTGGCTTCTTTCTAGCCAGTACCAAAGGTGGATGTAAGTCCCTATTTATAGTACATGTGAAATGCATACCCCATGCACTTCATTTGTACTCAGCTTTGACTACGCTTTTCATGGAGCTAAACAGCTTGTTGGAAGGGTCATTCCCAAGACTAAAACTACGTTACTGCTCTCCATGTATCAATTGCTTACAGAGACCTGGGATGCACTCAGAGCCTCCCATCCTCTGCTACATCTCCTTTGGGTGCTGCGACACCAACAAGCAGACTGCAAAAGGTGAAAACTTCCATTAAACTAAGCAGTGTGGAAGTTAGGACCTGCATGTGATTAATTTCTCCCCCTAAAATGAGGATAGCAACTCTTCATGCACCTTGGTTCACCTTCTCTTTTTGTGCTATAAATCCCTGCTGAAGGTGCTGAGCCTGATTACGTGCAGATCATGCTAAAGGCAGCAGGCTCCAGTCTGGAAAGCCAGGTACCGCTGCAAAGTGGGTAACAGTGAGAAGATCTGTATAAATGCAATGCTTTTTCACTAAGTAGAATGATTTTACAGAATAATTCCCTCATCTAACACCATGACAAGGGGTTATAAACATTGATTAACCACCATAAGAAGACAACTATCAAGTCTGAAGTCTACCTAGTTTATTTATTGACACCTGCTGTGCTTTAAGCCCAACTCCAAGATGTCAAGCAATTTCAAATTCATTCCTACGCAAGAGAAAAAAACTACAAAATCATGGTTTCACAAAAAATAAAATGGGAGCCACCTCTTCTTTCTTCAGTTTTCTATTGCAAAATTATCTGAAAACAGTTTCAACCAAAGTTAAGCTAAATGCTTAAGTTAAATGTTGGATGTTGAACAAGTACAGTAAGGGTAGAGAAAAGAAACTACTGAAGAGAGTCCAGCAGAGGCTACAATGATGCTGAGGGGACTGGAGCATCACTGTGAGGAGGAAAGGCTGAGAGCTCTGGGGCTGGTTAACCTGGAGAAGAGCAGACCCAGAGGGGGCCATCTCAGTGCTTAGCAATATCTAAAGGGTTGAGGTCAAGAGGATGGAAGTCTTTTCAGTGGTGCCCAGTGACAGGATAAGAGGCCATGGGCACAAAGCGGAGGACAGGGAGTTCCCCCTAAAAACAAGAAAAAACTTTTTTCCTGTGAGGGTGGCAGAACACTGGACCAGGCTGTCCAAAGTGGTTGTGGAGTCTCTTTCTGTGGAGAGACTGGAAACCCACCTGGATATTATCCTGAGCAATCTGCTTTGAGTGATCTTGCTTTAGCATGGGGTTGGACTAGATGAACTCCAGAGCTCCCTTCCAACACCCATCACACTGGAATTCTATTAAAGGGTTGCAAAGACGACTGATACTTTGCATCTTCTGGCTAAATACAAATATAATTTAAACCACAAGGATTATTTTTTTAAGCTAAGGACCATACTGTACTATATATCAGCTCAGTTATCTGATACAATAAACTCAAAAAGCAGCAATAAAAGAGAAGAACATGTTAAATTAGTCACCTCTTTCTTTACAGATAGGAAAACTTCAGCAACATTTCTATGACAAAGATCTGCTATGCATTTGGGAAAGTAATCTCATTTAGGGTCTTTCTGATTTTGTTCAAAGGAAAACTGAAATAACTGGAGACAGAACTGTTTTTCTTCATTGCTAGTTTTTTTTGCTTCCTGTTAGGAGGAGTCATAACTAAGAACGGGAAGGCTTTATCTTGCCAACAAGCCACTGGATGAATATAAATGCAGGACTGCAATGTAGCTGAGGGTGTAGCAGTGCAAAACCTCTGAGAATACTCCTCCAGCACCCAAGGACAGGCCATTTGTTTCTGTGCCTCTGCTCGGTCCATCTGCTCCCTAGCGCAGGTTACTCAACAGTGGTGGACATGATCAACCTCCACGGGTCAGCATTTTCTTCTCTTTTCTTTGCATTTTGACTTAAATGAACAAAAAGCTTCTGTATCTGTAAGGTCAACAGCATGAAAGAGGTGGCAACTGCTGGCTGAGATACAAAGATAGCGACAGGGAAGTATGGCATGGCTTTATCCATATTCAGAGAATTGCCAGCTTGGTCATGCCCGCTTCTGAGAGACTCCAGAGTACTATCCAAACAAGTTATCTGTCATCATGCATACAGCACTGCAGGGTGAGGACAAGCTCTTTAACTCTCCCCACTGCTATGACTAGTGATGGGTTTCACAGTTGCTCTGCTGCCTTGAAACAATTTACAACTAAGCAATTTTCCAACATCCAGGTATATAAAGAGCTTTTCTACCATCACTTCTCAACTAATTTTCTTCACTTCTGGATCAGTGAAACTAGGTGCTGAAAACCAATCTTGTTAAAAAAGGCAAGGTATCTTCTTGGAGCCTACAGGAACCTTTCCAGTGACTTGGATCTCATCCTTAAGGACTACCAGACCAGCATTTCTCAGCTTGCAAGTAAAAACAAAAGGGAGAGGAGTAGGAGAAAGGAGAAGTAGTTCAATTACATTTATTACTTAAAGATCACAATTAATGGATAGATGCTATCAGGGCCCTGAGTGCGTTATGAAGCCATGATCAGTCTCATGAAACCCTAACTAGCATTTTCTGCCCAGGGATCTAGGATCTCTGTTTCAGCTGAGGCTTGGGCTTCAGTCCTTGCCAGAAGAGGTCTGCCTGTCTCTAGTCCTGCCTCTGGTCCCATCTCCTGGATGGGCTTAAACTGTAGGTTGAAAATACACTGTAGGTATCTTCTCTCCCAAAGACCTAGCCCAAACTCCACACTCATCTCCTGTTGCTCCAGTATTTCCTGGATGGACCTTAGGTCTGGTTCATTGCTATGCCTGGGACTGCTGACAGATTCTGCCAACAGCACCCAGTTCTGGCCTGTGTTCAGGCTCCATGGGACTGCCCCCTCAAGAGTGAGAGCACTGCAGGTGCTTGGGCCACTCTTGACTCCCAACTCATCCCCCATCATGAGGCAGCCCTGCTCGTGCTTCAGGAGAGGTGCTGCCCTCTTACACCTTCTACAAAAGGTTCTTTTTATATTCTTTATATATCTCTATATATTTACTTGTTGGAATGGGATGAAGAGCTTTTTTTGCTACTACCCTCTTATACTGCAAAAGCAGCACCTTTTCTAAAAGAGCTATAAAGATGAGCCACTTTCATTCACAAAAGGTGAAAACAGAGTTTTAACTCATGTGGAAAACATACTATAATCATGAATGCACAACTAGATAAAACCTGAGCGTAGGGTTTGATTTTGATTTTTTTTTAAACTCTGTTATTTCCTTATGGGCATAAAATAGTAAATTATTGACTTGCCAAGGGTGTTCTGAGTTACACAAATATATCCTAAACCTAGACAACAAATGCAATTTTATTACATTTCCCATGTGAACACAACACTTCTCTCTCACTTCCTGAAACATGGTTTAGGACTGACCCATGTTTACCTAGATAAGAAGTAGGCTATAACCAAACTGGGCTGGAAAAGAATAAGTAATAAAGATGCTGCTAAATTTAAAAAAAATAAATTAATAATTTAAACTGAATAAAAAAGTGAGGAAAAACAGAGTCCAAGATAATTCTGGAAGATGCTCATGCACTTCAGCCCTAAACTGCAATGCACTCATCTGCTTTTCTTCAGCTTTCAAGCATCAAAGCAAGATCTGCTTTAGAACATGAGCTGCTGCAATCATGAACAATGCACAAGCTATGCTTTCAGGAGCTCAGCCAGAATATGAAATTCAGCAATTAAAATATCCTCCTTTGAAAGTCACTGTGATATTTAAGGTTTTGCTCACCTGAGACCTACTATCACTCTCTTCCCTGGAGCTCAGATTAAGTACCGTGTGGAATGAGTGCCTGTGGTGGTACTAGAGATACATGTTCGTGCTTGAAAATGTCTTTAAAAAAGATTATTGTCTCAAAATATCCAGTATGGTATTAGGACACTGCATGGTGCTGGTTCCTTCATGCATAATCGTCACTGCCCTCAAAATGAGTATGGTCTGACATTGCAGAAGCCTGTCAGGACAGCCAACTGAGCTGGAGCAATTAGGATTTGAGTGCTAACCAGCTGACCAACACGGTCAATAAAATCACCACTGCCAGGCAAAGCGAGCTGTGAATTTTTGTGAAGGCTTATGCAGCATCTTTCTGATCACAGCATGCATTCATGCCAACATGACAGAAATTAGGTTCCTTATGTGACCTTTTTCCAGACAGTTTCAGTTTGGTGAGGATGACCATGGCAAAAGAGAATGTGGCTAGAAGAAAGAATTTATTCTCAGTTTTAGCTTTTTTTTTTTCCTGACAGTTGAGGAAAGGGAGAGGTAACAGAAGGGTGTTACTCACTGAAAACACTTCTAAAATAATTTTCTCACTTAAAATTTTATCTAAAAACTTCCCAACTTCAAATCTTCAAATGGTCCGAAGATGACCTGTATGATTTTGTGCACAGGAACAAGGCAGTGTTAAGAAGTTCATCTCATATTAATTAAGGACATATGAATAGTTTTCTAGGCTTATAGATACTTTAAGCTGTCCCGAACAACAATATGAGCCTGGGGCCTTAAGGCTTGTCAATCAAGGAAAGAGGCTTCATAATAAAATAATCTGTACAAAGGTTTTGGGCACAGTATTTCTAGAGATGACGACACATATTTAGGGAAGGTAAGTCATAGTCCAAACTCCCTTTGCTAGTCTCTTCCTGTATACAGTGGGCATGTTTTTAAGGTTTCAATTACTTTAGAATCTTCTGGCACTGATTCAAACACACACAAGTCTGCTGCCTTGGACAGTGCACTGAGAGATCCACATGGATGAGACACAGCAGACATGAAGGAAATACTTGACTGCCACATGGCAGGGGTTAGCAGAAGGGAGACAAACCCATAAAATATATAGAAAGAAACAAAACACCAACATGAAAAAACTCATCATGAGTCAATAGTGTTTGGGTTTTAAACTACAATACGGTGAACAAGAAGCCAAGTAAAGCTGCCTCCTTCCAGTTCAGTTGTAAGTGCTACAGAGCAGAATATTCATTTTGGGTGGCTAAGCTAAACTCTTCAAAGGGCTGTCTCCCTGTGACATGGGTTGTTGCTTTCCTGACACCACAGACCAACTGCCACCACACAGGACAGGTCAGTATTTGCCATAGTTAAATACTCTAACTTCCCTGCTTGGCTTTTGAACTATGGCATTTTCAAAAGATTTGGGAAGAAATATCAACACAAGAGAAAACTGTTAAAAAAAAAAAAAAGTGAGGAAGAGCAGAGCAGAGAATAAGGGCATGCACATCTACACATGAGCTGATAACAGGTCCCTCACACCTCTTCTCCATGCTGTCCATCTCTAAAACAAGGGAGGGTCTGTAATACAAACCAGGAAAGCTGTAGGTTGTAAATCCCAAGTCACAGATACTACATGCATTGATCAGTTTTTCAGTCTCATTACAATATCTCAGTGCTGAAGATTTCCTTTTCTTGCATTCTCTTCACTGCCCTGAGATAAACTGGCCTATAAATTATTGTGCTTTGTGTTTAGCTTTATTTAGACTGGTTTAGCAATTAGAGCTTGTGCTAATAACAGAAATCTTATCTGGAAATTGTAGCGTGGATATTCCCAATTTTCAGAAGATTCTTACCTGCCATGTTTACTCTCACTTTTGCAAAGCACCCAAGAGCTCCATATAAACATCTGGATTAGCCTCTTAGAACAATGAACACATTCTAAAAGCTTTTTTCCGTAAGAAATTACATTACTAGTTATTTCCTTACACAAAAATATCATGTCAATAACCTCCTCCTCAAATGAACATCCCATGATATTTTAAAAGGCACAAATAAAATTAATCTACAAGAGATGTTACATTATTAAAATAGATGCTGAAATCAACAACACTCAAAGCTCTGTAATGGCATTTTGTTCTTCATTGGTATTTACATTATTATAGTTCTTATGCATTGGCCTGGAAATCAGCTTTGAAGTGGAATGACAAATAAATGAAGATTTATTATTACTATCCTTATTAGAGGGATTTTAAAATCATTAGAGACCAACAAGACATAATAATCATATTATAGTCAATCTTCTCTAGAACATCTCCTATAATAGGAATGCTAACTCAATTATTTAACTATACATTACAGCAAAACAGAGTGTGCCTTCTAGAGTCAGGGATGAGATGGAAATATTTATGTTTTGTTTTCTGTTAACCAGAATTTGTTTGTACAGAATTCATGAGTTTCATGGTGGGTTTTTCAGTTTTAAGCACCAGAGTTTCATATTTACAGTGAACACGTGGCTCAATGTGTCTGCTCCATCGAAAAAAAGTTTAAAGCCGGGAAGGAAGTATAGTACTGGAGTAAACAATCCTAACCTGCAGGGAATGAAAAGTTAAAGACGACAAAAAAAAAAAATCCTCACAGAAGTGATGGTCTCTCAAATAGTCAACAGACTTGACTTCAACCAATCCCACCCGGGAAAGAAGGAAAAAGCATCTAAGGGCTCTGAGGAAGAACAGAAGCAGAACTGCACCACTCTGAGCAGTTCAGAAAATAGTCTCTAGATTCAAAGATATCTGTAGTTGCGCAAAAACTACCGATTAGAAAAAACTCTATCCTAACACTGTATACCTGGAAATTATCTCCTTGTCTTCTGAAGAAGTGTGGATAAACCCCAAGACAAAGATCACAAACCCTGAAGAAAGCTTTGGAAATATTAAGTGGTCTTCTAGGCAGCCCACCTTCTGAGGACTTGGAGGGAGGGCTGCAAAACAACTGTAAGGCTTGTGACACTCACATTGAGTGATAACGAAAAGGCAGAGGCGCAAAGCTGCAGCCATGTAACTCCTGCATGGCTTCTTTGCCTGCTTCTCCCCTGAAAGGAAGGGGAAAAAGTGCTGAAGGACTAGAAGGGAGTTCATAGCAAAGGAAATCAAAGTTGACAATGCAATGATGCTGTTCTGGCAGCTGCTGCAACATAATCAGAGAACTGTTATCCAAGACACAGACAGCAAAAGCTGTACAGGAATTGGTACAGGAATTGCACAGGAATTCCACCCAGAGAGGCAGAGAGAGTGAAATATCATTGCTTTTGAAATTAAAAGGTGAGATTTTTGCTGCTAGATGCACCATTCCCACTATGACACAAACAACTGCCATAAAAACCATGAGAAAAGTTTGGCATACTCAGCAGCAATGCATCTATTTTAAGAATAATAGTACAGAGTTAGCTTATTCATAGCTGACTTAACTTCCAGATAGCTATCTGGGCAGATCTAGAAATTTCCTTTCTAAACAGTCTTCCAGATAATTTCTAACATTTAAAAACCTGAATTATTATTTAGATCATCATCTAAAAACTACTTAGTGTATACTAATACATCTGGGGGAAGAAAATCATGAAGCTGACTACGCATTTTATCTCGTATTACTTTACCTTCCCTAATGCACAAGTGGCTGTGAAAAGGCCTGGATCATAGATCAGTCTTCCCACATAGTGAAAGTGATATTTTCATCCCATGTTCAGAGCTTCCTAGTACCACCGAATCCCTCAGAAAAGGTTATTTCTAATTTCACTGTATCGTCAAACCCTGTTTGCTATAGGATTTCAGGACCAATGTTTCATTGCTTTGCAAAACAACAGTATAAAGGAATTATTTTTCTTACCAAAGAGATTTTTGTTTGCAGGAAGTGAGTCAACTATTTTGGTACCTAATGACTTGTTGTCTTTAAACTATGCCAGGACATGCAGAGTTAAAAGACAGTGCACTACTCTACATCACTTAGAATGTTAATTTGCAACTAAGAATTTCACCCTGACCTCTGTTTCAGCTGCCATGGTACTGTCCCTTGGAGAGGCCAACTGCACTATCATTGTGATTTGTTTTAACATGCATTTTCCTTCACATTTGGTGAAAGGTTAAGGCTCCCAAATAGACCTTCCAGAACATTCACCATGCTGGAGAAAGACGAAATCCTGCAACACTTACCACCAAACACATCTCCATTCTGATAGTTCTTTCCCTTCTGAGTTTCCTCTTCATTTTGAACAGTAGAAACATGCTTGGCGGAGGCACAGCCCATAGCTTCATTCAGACAGCTCCAGCTGGACCAAGCCACAAATCATGTCTAGAGATGCACGCTCATTGTTTGAAAAATAATCCACCTTCCAGCGTGGTTGTCAAGTCACTTTACCTAAAGAGGGCAAAAGAGAGAGAAAAGTATTTAACTATGTATGTTGACAAAAGGTAACCTCTAACATAGAACTTCAAGAAAACAAATAATGCAGTTTGTGGAGTACAGGAGCTTAAGGATCTTGGCCTCTTTAGGAGTTTAAAACCATATTCAATAAACATCTGATATAGGTAAAGTATGACACAATACAAGTAGAGTATGATAGAGCACAACTCTTACGAGGAGTGGCTGAGGGAAGTGGGGTTTAGTCTGGAGAAAAGGAAGCTCAGGGGAGATCATCTTGCTTTCTACAACTTCCTGAAAAGAGGCTGGAGTGACGGGGGAGTTAAGTCTCTTCTTCCAAGTGACAAGTGATAGGACAAGAAGAAATGGCCTGAAGTAATGCCATGGAAAGTTTAGGTTGGACATTAGGAACAATTTCTCCACTGAAAGAGCTGTCAAGGTCTGGAAGAGGCTGCCTAGGGCAGTGGTGGAGTCACCATCCCTGGAGAGATTAAAAAGACATGTAGAGGTAGTGCTGAGGGACATGGTTTAGTGGTGGCCTGGCAGTGCTGGGTTAACAGTTGGACTTTATCTGGAAGTTCAGTTCCAACCAAAATGATTCTATGATACGATACAGGCAGCATATGACATAGGTTAATCAAACCTGTCTTGCGACAGGAGTGCAGTTAGTTGAACTCACAAGCCTCTTTCAGCCCTGTTCTTTAATCCATAGCTTGAAGAAAGCCACATGCTCACAGATGTTTCCAACCCACCCAGCTACTCCCACAGAACATGGGTTTTTTTGGAAAGAAGATAAGAAACTGTCAATATCTGCACCTCCTTTTCCTATTATCAATCTACCCATCAAGCTAGATTTCTTACAAAGTGTTCTAGTGATTAAAAGCTGCTAATTGCAAGTGTTCAGACAAGATACCTCCTCTAAATCAATTAAAGATCTTATGTTAATAGACATGAAAGAGGATAGCCAGTTGCATTATCTTTCTTCTGTGTATTCATTATTCTGCTAGATCCATTAAACCTCCCCTGCTCAAAAAGGCAACTATCCCTGCCTTAAGATGGAATAATACTCCCTGAACAATCCAGACATAAAACAAAAGGGGGAAGAAAATCTAATTCACAGCTGCAAGTTAAATAAAATAAAAATTTAAAACATTAACTGTTTAATGACTGAAAGGTTCCACACTAAAGAAAACCAACCTCAAATCTACATGAATGACATGGGTTGCCCTTCCACTAGCCAAACCTTTTGGAAGAGAAGAGCTAGAGGGAAACAAGAACTACCCCTTTTTACTGAGTTGTTTGGTTCAGCTACAGCATAAGATCACACACACAACCTCTTAATTCATTACTTCTGTTTTTTTACTTTAAAACTGTTAATCTTCAGAGTTTTATTTCCCTACACGTTCAGCTCAAGTAACATGCCTGTCCAAGCCAAGGCATCACTGTGACACACCAGGACATAGTCTACAAGGGAGTCACGGCTGCCCTGTGAGGGACTTTCCTATCCATCCTCAAAGTCACAGAAATGAGGATGTGGCCAGCCAGGCCAAGAACAATTCTGCTTCTGCTATTGCAGCTTCAGGTTCCCTGATGAGTAGCTTTTACCATGGAAGGGGAAGGACTCTGGATTCAGAAACCAACTCTTGCATCTATTCATGGATCAGCTTCCACCTTGCTCTGCACAGAAAAGTGCTTCTGCACTAAATGAGGGCATTCCACTCGAAGCATACCATGTTCTTATATATACGCAATCCCGGTTCTAAAGAGCTAACCCTCCCAGTCACACCTGGACCTGGAAAGTACATGCATTTTTGCATTTGATATATTCCCCAACATGCTTTCTCATTTTCCTTCCTCCTACATAGGCATACTTGAGCATAGATTTCTAATCACTCCATCCTCCTCCTCTCCCTTAGCCACAGCTAGCTACTCACCCAAAAATGCAGGATTTTCAATCATTCAGTGGCAGGGAGCAAGCAAATCCCCCTTGAGCTATTTTTCAACCCTATATGGTTACACATTTTTTTTTTTTTAAAGACAACCTTGGTTCTGGAGCAAAGTCAGTATTAAGCTAGGGAAGCTTTCTGCTTCCTCAAGCAATCACTGAGGCTATTCTTCAAACATTTTTCATCTGTCTGCTTGTCAGATGTATAGACAAAGCTACAGCTCTGCTAAGAGACAAACTGCTCTCCAGCTCCCTGTGTGCACATCTGAGCAGTCAATATCCAGAGCAACACATCCTAATTACACTGCCACGCATAGTAAATACCAATACACCCACTGAATCTAAACTATAATATTTACAGAATTATAGAATGGTTTGAGTTGAAGGGACCTTTAAAGGTCATCTACTCCAATCCCACTGCAGTCAGCAGTGACACCTTCCACTAGATCAGGCTGCTCAGAGCCCCAAGGTCCAACCTGACCTGGAATGGTTCCAGGGATGGGGCATCTACCACTTCTCTATGCAACCTGTTATGCTTAAGTTTTTGCAGAGCAGTGAGGGTCGCTGATGACAATTCATCTTCATGTGTGTCCAAAGAGCACAACAGCCTGCATTAAGGTAACAGGTCTTTTTCTCACTGTTGGCATGGGAAATGAGAATCCATAGATTTCAAGCATCAATGACGTTGTGCTTACTCAGGAGGTAGGTCAAGACACGCAGAGGTGTGGGAGATGGAGAAGTTGCAGACCGCGAAGGGGAACTACTAACTGGACTGAAAATTAAGAATGAAACACTGATTTTTTTCTTAGAGGATGTAAATTTTCTTAAATAGCTTTTAATAGACCAGTTGAAACAAATGAAGAGGTAAAAATGATCAAGGTTTTCACCAACTATTTCATAAAAAAAAGCAGGAACCTCAAGGTAAGCAGAGCCTGGAAACAGTAAGTTTGATTTCTGATATCAAATATAACCAGTTGTATTATCCCACAGAAAAGGATGTGGCTGGCCATAGAACAACAGAATGCCCTGATTTGGAAGGGACTCATAAGGATAACGAAGCCCAACTCCTGCCTCTGTACAGGACAACCCAAAAAAATTACACCATGTGCCTGAGTGGCTTGTCCAAATGCTTTTTGTATTTTGTCAGGCTTGGTGCTGTGACTAGTGCCTTGGGGAGCCTGTTCCAGTGCTCAACCACCCTCTGGGTGAAGAACATTTTCCTAATTTCTAACCTAAACTTCTCCTGGCATGGCTTCACGCCATTCTCTTGGGTACTGTCACTGGTCACCACAGAGAACAGATCACCTCCGGTTCCTCTGCTTCCCCTTGTCAGGAAGTTGTAGACCATGACAAGGTTTTCCCTCAGTTTCCCCTTTCCCAGGCTCAACAAACCAAATCACTTCAGTCACTCCTCAGTTTCCCCTCTACACCCTTCACCATCTTCATGGCCTCCTTTGGATGCTCTCCAGTAGCTTTTTATCCTTTTTATATTGTGGCACCTAAGAAAAGGGCAACTCTTTTTGTAGGGCAAAAAACAAGAGGACACCTGACGTAACCCCAGAAAAGACAAGGAGGTGTGTAGGTGAGACTGCTGACAGGTTGTACAAGAGGAAATCACTGCACACTGCAAACTCAGCACCTGTCACAGAACAGCTGAACTGCACCCACAGAGCTACCTGTGGAATGATCAACTATTTTTCCTCTTTCTTTTCCTGTCTCTCAGCAGGGACCACTTACAAAAGGGAAACAGCTGCTTAGTAATAAAAACCAAATGCATTTCATAATGTAGCAGTGGGTTGGGTTTTGGGAGAGGAGTTTTTGCAAAGCCAAATACACAGTCAACATGCTGCAACACAAACTGCAAAATACTTAATTGTTAATTAGTACCCAGGAGCATGATGTTCCATCACCCAGGACCAGGGAGCTGTAGAAGCAATTGGGAGCAAAGAGACACAGAATATGAATGCAGTAACAAAGGTTTTAGGATGTAATAAGGAAAAAAGCACCCAGTCAAACCATGGTGTCCCTCAGGGCTCTGTACTGAGACCAGTGCTGTTTAGTATCTTCTTCAGTGACACAGACAGGGGGATCAAGTGCACCCTCAGCAAGTTTGCAGATGACACCAAGCTGAGTGGTGCAGTTGACACGCCTGAGGGATGGGACATCATCCAGAGGAACCTGCACAAGTTGGAGAAGTGAGCCTGTGTGAATGAATTTCTTTAGGTTCAACAAGGCCAAGTACAAGGTCCTCCACCTGGGTAGGGGCAATCCCCTATAACAATCCAGGCTGGGGGGTGTGAAGGGATGGAGAACATCCCTGTGGAGAACGATTTGGGGGCACTGCTGGATGAAAAGATGTACATGAGCTGGCAATGTGTGCTCACAGCCTAGAAGCCAACCATATCCTGGGCTGCATCCCCAGCAGAGTGGCCAGCAGGACAAGGGATGGGATTTTGCTCCTCTGCTCCATGCTGGGGAGACCTCACCTGCAGTGCTGGGTTCAGCTCTGCAGTCCTCAGCACAGGACCTGTTGGAGTAGGTCCAGAGGAGGCCACAAAAATGATCCAAGGGCTGGAAGTCCTCTACTATGAGGACATGTTGAAAGAGTTTAGGTTGTTCAGCCTAGAGAAGAGGAAGTCTTCAGGGAGACATTCTTGCAACCTTCCAGTACTTCAAGGACGTCTAAAGATAGACGGGGACAGACTTTTTAGCAGGGCCTGTTGTGACCAGACAAGGGGTGATGGTTTTAAACTAAAAGAGGAGAGATTTAGACTTGAGAGAAGGAAGAATTCTTTTATGCTGAGGATATTGAGACACTGTCCCAGGTTGCCCAGAGAGGTGGCAGATGCACCATCCCAAGAAACATTCCAGGTGAGGTTGTTTGGGGCTATAAGCAACCTGATGTAGTTGAAGACATCCCTGTTTACTGCAGAGAGGTTGGAATAGATGTCCTACCTAAAGAAGTCTACAATTCTATGATTCAGATCTCTCCTACAGCATCTTGGTAGTACACGCCAACCTCACTAAACCTCACTAAAATTATGGTCACATTTGAAGGCACACCGTGATTAAAGGATACAAATGGGAACACAAGAACAGAAAATTCTACCTTTCTCACGAAAGAACAGTAATCACAGCAGTATGTGAAAAACCACACAGCTAATACTTTGGACTATGGAGGCAATTTTTCCTAGTGCCAAATAAATTGGGCTGAGAAAGCTCCTTCAAAATGATCTCCAAGTCTAACACATATTTCCAGGCACATTTCTATTTCTTGGACTACTATAAACAGTGCAACGAGACAGATGACACTGCAACACAGAAAACTAACACAACCCAAAATTAGCACAATATTAAGAAAAAAAGAGAGAGAAAAGCTGCATTAGTTTTCCAAGAGACAAAATCTGAGATACACAACGCCATGATGCACCCCAGCCTTGGAGAAACCTCTCTCGCCTGAGTAGCAAATCCCACAGTGATGAGGTTTGGGTACCACTCAGAAATGAAGCGCTGGTTCTCATTCAGCAGGATGCCTACAGAGGGGTTTGAGGCTGTGAATTGCAGCACTTCAAAAGGCAGTAGTATAATGCATCCCTTCTGCCTCCTCCCCCCATTTTCACACAAATACACTTTTCCCTTTTGTCTTCCTGAGCATTTTGGGGGCTTACAGATTTTTACAGCCAAAAATAAAAAAAAGAGAAAACCCCAACCCATTTGCAGTTCATGTTCACCACCCACCATCCTTAATTATCAAGATTTGAGAGGCAATTTACAAGCTCCAGTCTGCAAAATGCTAGTGAGAAAAATCTCTCAGGCAGATCAAAAAGTGTCTTACACTACCCCCAAACTAAATGCAGCAGGCTTAAAATTAACAACTTATGTGTGGGTCAAGATAAGACTACAGACCCTGTCAGATGCTGTACTTTGTACCCCAAGTTTCTTCTGAGCTAAAAAGAAGGGAACTCAATTCTTAGAATAGAAATAGCCTTTTGATTCCTTAAGCAATTATTTTGGGGGTTTTCTGAGGCATGTCTATGATGTGCTTTTTCTTCTAACAACCCTTTCAACACTTCATTAATCCATTCCTCAGCCTTCACCTCTTATTTCCGATAGTCACATCCAAGGCTGCATTCTTGACAAAATACATTTGGCTTCCAGAGCTGAAAACCAAACACTTACTAGCAATGGAGGGTCTCCGGTGTTTTACAACAAATGTATGTTAATTCTCCTGTTACCACAGGTGTATTTTTTTTGTCTTTATTGCACTGAGATAACCAATCTTCCATCTTCTTCAGGCTGCAGATACATCTAAAAGTTTCCTTCCATGTTGACCGTACAGGAAATAAGGTTAAAATTTCACAAAGCTCAAGAGATCAAAGCAATGAGGTTCCTGTAACCGTGAAAAAACCCTAAGCTACAAAAAACACAATGGCTTGTCCTATAATACCTAGTCTAGGTAGAACTCGTTTAGTTTAATGCTATTAATTATATTTATTTCCTGTAAGAAATAGGCCTCTTTGATTTCCATTTGATGTTTTCACTCCTAAAGTAGAAAGCAGCAATATCTTCTGAATTTGCCCTCCATGAGGGTCACTGGAAGTCAGCACCTGGAGTCCCCTACTGCGATATCCCTCTTCCTCAGCTACCCTCCACCACCTCTGCAGGTGGTAGATGACTTGATGGCTTTTATCAGCTGCCAAAGGACATTTTTGAGCCAAACATATGGAGCTTTTGCCTTTTAAGTGCACCAATGGTCTAGGAAGAGGCGGGGAAAAAAAGATTAATATAAAAAATATCATATAAGCTTGCTTTCTCCTTCTTCAGATTATTTGAACCAGTATTGCTGTGAAGAGCATAGTTGTATCAAAAATTAACCCACTGACTTCTACACGAACAGGGCATGGTTATAGTAGAATGAGAGCTGCAAATATGTTGAGTAGAGTCATAGAACTCATAGCATGGTCTGGGTTAGAAGGTACCTTTCAAGGTCATCTGGTCCAAACCCTCTGGAGTCAGCAGGGACATCTGCAACTACATTGGGTTGCTCACAGCCCCAAACAACCTCACCTGGAATGGTTCCAGGGACGGGGCATCTACCTCCTCCTCTGGGCAACCTGGGACAGCATCTCACCACCCTCAGCATAACAAAAAGTTCTTCCTTCTCTTTAGTCTAAATCTCTCTTTTCCTTTGGGACCATCACTCCTTGTCCTGTCAAAACAGGCCCTGCTGAAAGAAGTGTCCCCATCTTTCTTATAGGCCCCTTGAAGTACTGAAAGGCTGCAAGAAGGTCTTCCTGAAGCCTTCTCTTCTCCAGGTCGAACAACCCTAACTCTCTAACCTGTCCTCACAGCCAGAGGGCTTCCAGCTCTCAAATCATTTTCGTGGCCTCCTCTGGACCTGCTCCAACAGGTTTTTGTCTCAGGGATGGAACATCTACCACCTCTCTGGACAATCTGTGACAGGGTTTTGACATCCTCACTGTAAAAAATTTCTTCTATCTAGTGTAAATCTAACACTGCAGTAATATATTGAGTAACACATCACAGTGGCAGAAGGGGAAAAAGAAATGTCAAAGTGAGTGGTGATACTCTGCTCCTTCCATAGGCAGAGCACACCCCCTTTTGCCTATTGATACTAACAGCCATGAAATTAAGCATTTTCTCCCCTTCTATGAGTTGTCTCCATGATGCAAAATTTCTGTGTTTATTACCACATTTCAGCACCCTACTGGAAACACACTGTTCCAGCCAGCTGGGTAAATGAAGCAGTAATCTCACTCAAAGGAGAAAAAAATGAGTGTGATGCTATAAAACCCGTAAGGAAGTGCAGAGAAACCACATCAAGGATTCATGGCATTTCACTCAAGCTGCACTAAAGTTACCATTGACAAACTCAACCAGCCCAGTTACCCAGTCGTATGGGGAATCTGTACATACCCTCTCTTGGGAAGCCATGCTGAGCAAAAATCATATTTGAACCATTCACTTTTCAAAGAGCAAACAAGAATGCTGCAGCCTGACAACTAAAGAGACCTGAGAGGAAAACTACAGAAGCTCATCTATCTAGTTTTTCCCAGTGGGGAGGTCCTGGTTTGAATTAACACTACTAATTCATATCACCAGGTTATTCATTTTATTACAGGATAGACTTTGCTCCACTGAGGCTTATCTTACCTATTTTTATCAGCAAAATGAGCCTCTTACTTTCTTTTCTTCTGTTCGCAATCAGCATTTCTGCTGATCCAATGCATGGGTTTGGATGTACTAAATAAAGCACCAAGTGATTTCTAAGTAGAACAGCTCTTAACAGCAACACAATACTTCTATGGAGCATTTTCTCTTTACTCAGCCTCATAAGGAGAAATGCCACCAGTGAGTTCCTGGGAAGAGATTTCACACATCACACAGGAAAATAAAAATGAGGAAGGGAAAGGGAATCAGACTGTTATCTTCCTCTTCATTTATACAGGGTGAGGTTAAAGTAACACTGGAGTGAAAAGCCCAGCAATCCTGGAGCAAGACATGGCAGTCACAGAGGCTACCATTTTTTCTGTTTCCAAATACAGTTAATTAAATTTTATTCTGGGTATTGGTTATTTTGTTTGGGGGTTTTGTTGTTGGTGGTTTTTTTTAAAGCCTCAAATACTTCAGGAGCAGTGATCAGAAGATTACCACCACTGTTACAGAATGCAGTTCTGGCATCTAATTGGTATTTTTTCCCATCTTTCTAGGAGAATTAACAGACAAAATATTGAAGACAGATGAGATTTTACCAGACTATGAGCTAGCAACACATAAGGCTTTTTTTTTTCCTTGCGTGCAGAGGAAAATCTAACACTAGAGATGGTATGTGTCTGGTGAGAAAGCAGCTTTGTCATACAATGTAGTTCAGCTGCACAGTCTCTTCCAAACCAGTAGCTGTGCCACAGCTTCTCTTTACCATCATAGGGGGTGGTACTCAACCAGAACTTCCGAAGAACCCAGACTTTTGTCCTACATACTCTTCCTTTGCAGAAAAAAAACAAGCACTTTACATTAAAAATAAGACTACATGGCAATAAGCTGAGAACACCTTAAATATTTCCTACCACCTGCTGCTGCAGTGAGGATGCAGCAAAACCATCCCCACAAGGAGGAGGACTGGGGCAGGGTGTGTTGGAACACGACTGGCCTATACAAGATGAAATGCTGTCACCTGGGGACAGAGGCTGATGATTTTTGTCTCCTATGACCAAGTCCATTTAATCTCCATATGTATTACAACTATACCCCATACCTACAAATAACCAGTGCATCTATGGCCAAAACAACCCAAAGCTAAATAAAAATTGCCAATTCAAGCTGCACAACCCAAAAGCAATTAGCTGACCTCTGAGGTTTACCTTGGGTGCCATGGCAAATGCACCGTGTCCTAGGGACTGAGATTAGGTAACGTCTCAGTATATTAACCAGTCAATGAGACAAGAGATGCTGGATGGAAGCAATGATTACTCAATACCTCAGGTGCATAGCAAAGCAAAGGTCGCACAAAGTCCTTCCAAACAACTTGGGCAAATGTCCAGCAATGCTGGAGCACCCTCTCAAGCATGTCATCAAATAAATTTTGCCATTAATGGGTAACAGCATTTTGATGCTTCAAAGTGAATAAAATTCCCATGGACTTGTGTACATTTTTTTAAGCACAAGGATAACTAATGCAATTATCTGTAATTGTATATTTTCAGGGTCTCATCTCCCTTCAGACCCACTGACCTAACAGCTCTACAATAAAAAGCCCTCAGTTAGTTGATTGGGTGTTCCCTATAAAATCCTTAAAAATGTACACAAATGAGATGACAGACCCTATCATCTCCCTCCATCTCTAGCTGCATCAATGAATGAAGACTGCAAATATAGCAACAATTAACCACCTTCCCCAAATGACTGCCTCCAAACCTACAGCATAGCATTATCTCACCTCTCCTTGGGAAACTATTTCCAGTCCCTCTAGCCTGCCTCGAGTGTATGCTCTCCAGTGATGCTGTGTGCTTCCAGCTTTCACCTGGAGACCTTTCCTTGCTCCCCAGTAAGTTTGGCCAAGCAGCAAGTTTGGCAGAATTCATCACTGCAGAGGATGAGAGGAGCAGCTGCAAGCTGGAGGAAGCTGCTGGATGGCTCTGCAGCAATACATAGCTTGGGTTGCTTCTGAGGCATTTTTCGTCTAAAGAGCTATGGCAGGAGCTACTTCGTGTGCCACTTAGGTTGGACTTAAAACAAAACAACTCAGCTATGCAGAAGCCAAGCGAGTGAGATGCCGAGGACCTGCTGCTAATGTGTCAACAAGGAAACATTTGTCATATGCACCTCAGCTGTTTCCACGCAATTAAAGCATGAAAAAACTTAAAGGCACCTCCTTTTCTGGGGATGAGCTAGAGAGAGAAGAAATCTTTCTTCATTATCCCAGTAACACTAAAATGACAGAATAAGTGCAGAGATGCTGCTCAAAATCACAGGAAGTGGTTTGTGCAGGCTGTCAAGGAGTAATCCCAGCACAGGCACCTGTTCCCATGCTCAGCTGCCTCCTCTACAGCTGAAACAACAGCTACAATCATCCAGCTAAAAATCATCTGTTAAATGAATGATAAAAGCTAACAAAGCATCTCATTTCACTCATAGCTTTTGTGAACAATTGTACAGAGTTCAGGATTTCTACTAGGGATTTTTTCCAAGAGATCAGGACATTTCCTAACTGTAGGAATGAAAGGTAGGCACATTGCAACCTGCGTTCCCAAAATTACACTATACTGCTCCCTCCTGCTTAGCAGTGTTCCTCCTCAGGGTCAAGGAAGAGAAAAACAGGATTTTTGGTGCTGAAGGCCACAGTACCCAAATGATTGCATTGGTATGGTCTGATCAGAGAGCCCTATGCAATATCCTATCTGATACAGTACCCTCTAGCACAGGTTATCATCCCCTGGAAACACAAGTTGGGAGGGCAGCTGAGAAAGCAGGAGAGCTTCAGAAACCCCTCATCAGGAACAGGCAGCTGAGAAAACACCACAGGCTGGGGAAAAAAAAAATAAAGAGAGGAGCTGGGCAATGGGGAGGAAAAGCAATGTGTCACCGCTCCTGTAGAACTTGCTGTGATCCATTCCCTTCTTTGATCCCATCTCCCCATCTACAAAAAGGGTTGGAAGACAGATCTGGGGAACTACAGGTCTGTCAGCCTGACCTCAGCACCAGGGAAGATTATTGAACAGATCATTTTGAGAGCGATCACACGGCAAGTCCAGGACAACCAAGGGATCAGGCCCAGTCAGCATCGGCTCACGAGAGGCAGGTCCTGCCTGCCTGACCTGATCTCCTTCTATGATGAAGTAACATGCCTAGTGGACAAAGGGCAAGCACTAGATGTCATTTGCTTGGATTTTGGTAAGGCCTTTGACACTGTCTCTCACCACATTCTCCTAGAGAAGCTGGCAGCACATGGTTTAGACACGTTTACTTATCACTGGGTAAGGAACTGGCTGGATAGCCAAGCCCAGAGAGTAGACGTCAATGGGGTTCATTCTAGTTGGCAGTGGGTCACCAGTGGTGTTCCCCAGGGTTCAGTGTTGGGGCTCAGCTCTGTTCAATATCTTTATTGATGACCTGGCTGAGGGGATCAAGTGCACCCTCAGTAAGTTTGCAGACAACCAAGATAGGAGGGAGAGTCGATCTGCTTGAGGATAGGGAGGCTCTGCAGAGGAACCTGAATAGGCTGGATGGGTGAGCTGAGGCCAATGGGATGAGCTTCAATCAGGCCAAGTGCTGGGTACTACACTTTGGTCACAACAACCCTACGCAATACTACAGGCTTGGGGCAGAGTGGTTGGATTGCTGCCTGGCAGAGAAGGACCTGGGGTTGCTGGCTGATAGTCAACTGAACACGAGCCAGCAGTGTGCCCAGGTGGCCAAGAAATCTAACAAGATCTTGGCCTGGATCAAAAATAGTGTGACCAGTAGGACCAGAGAAGTGGTCATCCCCCTGCACTTGATGCTGGTGAGGCCAAACCTAGAATACTGTTTTCAGTTTTGAGCCCCTCAGTACAAGAAGGGCACAGGGGAATGAGAACACGTCCAGAGAAGGACAATGAGGTTAGTGAGGTGTCTGGAAAATAATTCTTAGAGGAGCAGCTAAGGGAACTGGGGTTGTTTAGTCTGGAGAAGAGGAGGCTCAGGGGACACCTTATCACTCTCTACAACCCCCTGAAAGAAGGCTGTAGCAAGACGGAGGTATGTCTCTTCTCCAGGGTTAACAATGAGAAGACAAGAGGAATGGCCTCCAGTTGTACCAGGGGAGCTTTAGATTGGATGTAAGGAGGAATTTTTTCACTGAGAAGGTTGTTAAGTCTTGGAATAGGCTGCCCAGGGAGGTAGTGGAGTCACCGTGCCTGGAGACATTTGTGAAACATAGATGGTCTACTTAGGGACATGGTTTAGTGCTGTGTTGGTGATAGATGTGGACTTCATGATCTTAGAGGTCTCTTCCACCCTTAATGATTCTGTGAAATATCTGAAGTCAGGGAGATGAATTGGTGGCTTGAGGTCCTGCAGTTATAAAAGGTATATAACTGAGCAGGAACAAGCCAGAGGAAATAACCTTGAAGAAAAACGGCAAATGAAGTATTCTCCCACAACCCCTCACAGCCTCTTGGCCACAAAGTTAAGCTCTCTCTCTGATTCCACTGTCAAACCAATACGTGAATAGAATGGGAAAAAACACCAGCTGAAAACATTACAGCCTCACAGGAGACAAAGCAAGGAGAGAAACCCAGAGAGAGCAGGGAAAAAATAATACATTCTACTCAACTGTAGGAGCATAGAAGATATGTGTAATACATAATTGAAAAAGGTTCCAAATCCCATTGAATATAATCAGTTGGAATTGAAGAGTAATAGGAAATTTTTTTAAGAGTTGTGTTGCCAGAACAATATAAATTGCTACAGGATTATAAATCCTGTAGATAACCCATGACAAAATATGCCAACACACATCCCAAACCACTAAAGCTCTGCAGATGCTCACCTAGGAAGAGAAAAGTGATGGGATGAAAAGTTAATGCAACACTGGTCGGTTTGCAGGAGTAGAACAAAATAATATTGGCCCCTGTAGAAAATAGAAATATGGATTACAAAAGATTGAGACGACTTAGAAAAGCAAGAAGGATATGAGTACATACACTATTTTGCTGGCTTTGAGGAGAAGCTGAGCAGGTAATGGCTCCGATGATGCAAATGCATCACCCAGACTATGCTTGTTGATCATATCCAAAGGCAGAGGACAACATCCATAGACGCGGAAATTTCACACACTGCACTGTTTTCATCATCTCGAGACCAAAAGGACAATCCTGATTCACAAGCATTTCCCAGTGTCTTCTGCTACACTGTGAACAGGTCTCCTTTCTCAAGGGAATGCATCGAGCTAGCCATGAGCTATTTTGACTCCTTTTCTTTATGCCCACAATGAACTCTCTCTACAATTACTTAATTAATCAAATACTCAAATACTGGTCCTTTTCCAATTCAATGGCTGCTGCATTAAGACCTTCAGGGCCATAGTTATTATACACTTTCACTAGCATAAGGGGCCAAGGAACAACATGTACCTACCCACACAGCCACAAAGAATTGCTAAAGCCATCTCAGTAGCCTTCAGACTTAAAATATTTGGACCTACTCCTATTTGTACAGAAATGACATGAAAACCATCACATTTCAAAAGCATAGCATCGCTTGGATTTTTCTGGTTTTAACAACCTCTCTACAAGACTGATCTATGGTTATATCATCTTCCTTAGGGGCTTACCACCAAGCCTTTAGCCCTGGTATGTTTATTACTTTGAGAAATAATATAGTGTTAATTAATTTTCATTTGTATCTTCATTCCTTCTTTATTTTGTCGATATTTCCCTCCTCACGTCCAGCAAGGGACAAATAACAATGACTTGTTGAGATGAACCATCTCCATTTCCAGCTCTACAGGTTCAACTCAACATCCCTAGCCAAGTCACACCCACTAGGACCATTTCACAAACCAAGGTCCATGATTCCCTGTGACAGTGAAACTTCAACACAGCTGCATCTGAAGTTCAAAGACAGCCAATCAACAGCTGTACAATGTCAACCTCACTGGCTCCTTTACTCCCATATTTAGCTTTGCACACATGAAAATAGCAGCTGCTTTCCTGAGAGTGAATCCCGCATTGTCTTTAGAGCCTTCCTCCCGAGAGTGAATCCCGCATTGTCTTTAGAGCCTTCCTCCCGAGAGTGAATCCCGCATTGTCTTTAGAGCCTTCCCCTCTCCCTTTTTGCTTCAAGTGAGAAGAATTTCTTTTTAAAACTAGAAAAAGTAGTAAGTTTATGAATTCTAACCGCAGGCAAGCTCTCTTGAATATGCTTTTATTATAGTGAGACTAAATTCAAAAACCACTGCAGTTTATATTAATTAAGAAAAAGAAAAGGAAAACAGGGGAGTCAAACTATTTCAAGTAGCAGTAAGTAATTCTCCAAAAGCTATCACTCAAAATTAAGAGTTAACCAGAAGTTTAAGACACAAACCCATTCCCATCAGAGCAAAGCAGGGCAGAGTAAGCAACCAAGGCAGCTCTCTTGCTGGGGTGCAGAGCTGACAGTAAGCCAGTCTCTGACCTGAAACACACAAACCAGTTTTAGAGGACTACAAAAAAAACCCTTCAGCCTGCAGGACAGACATACAGCTTACCAATGGTTTCTTCAAATCCTAAGGAAGTTCAGCAAGCAGACCACAGCTGCTTAGCTCTTTGCAGACCTGGTCACAGACATATAGCCCACCCCTCCTCAGGCAAAAATCACTGCACCTATTTTTAAAATAATGTTTTTGTCCTCTTTTATTTCTTTTTCTTTTAAAAAAAGGTAGCACCAAGAGAATGTTTAAATAACACAAGACTCATCCAGCTTCCTAACCTTGGCTTTCCCTTCTGCAATGCTAAAAACCTACACAATAAAAACACTTCTGTTGTTGGTGGTTTCTCCTAAACAATATGATCATACCACACAAATCCAGATTTTAAACAGTGCAGTTCTACGGCCCCAAGCATTAACCAGTGCTGTAAACGGTCCTGCACAGAATTGTGCACCTTCCTCCCAAGCCCATGAACGTGGATGGCCATGGCTTAGCAAGGAGCCTGTAACTGGAAGTTGGGTCAACATTACTCATAAGAAAAACCTTATCAAGTCCAGCTCCCTAGAATAGCATTTAACTCAAAATAGGATAACTGTAAATGCTGATGTCACTTATATCATACATTGCCAGACAACTGCTCAACAGTCTCACAAAAATCAGCTTCCAGAAGAATATGCACTAAATCACCATAAACCCTTTAGTCAATATTACTGTATTTTTCCATTCCCATGTTACATGCAAATTATGCACAACTGAATTATGATACTGTAGCAGAGTACTTACCAAATATATTTTGAACAGGCTATTTAAAGGTGCCTACATCCCACTGCAAAAAAATTTCATTAGGATAGAGACAGCAGAAAGGTATCAAGCTTGATACAAAAGTATCAAGAAGCTAGTAACAGGATCCTTCTCTCTCTTTACCTTGTTTCTCTTTGATCATATTTTTCAAATAAAAAATTACATGACAAATAGCCATTGTTTTGTCATCTACAGTGAATCACTTAATACATGTCAGTGCTATCAAAGAAGCGTACTTCAACAAGGTGAAGTTCAGATCTTCAAAATTCTTGAAGACTTGATCCAGAACATCAACACAAGAGCTTAAAAAAGAGCTAAAAAAGAGCAAGGACCAAGATGGTATTTCTGGTTTGTCAAGCCTTTGTGCAGAACAACATGGAGAGAAGAGCTGTTCAGCATACAAAGGCCTTCACAGTGGTGTGATAAAAGTACTAGAACCAACATGGAGAATCCTCTTCATAAAATCATAGAGTTGGAAGGGACCTTTCAAGGTCATCTGGTCCAAACCCTCTGAAGTCAGCAGGGACATCTGCAACTACATCAGGTTGCTCACAGCCCCAAACAACCTCATCTGGAATGGTTCCAGGGATGGGGCAACTACCACCTCTCTGGACAACATGGGACAGTGTCTTTCTTATCTGTAGCGCAAATCTCCCTCTTTTAGTTTAAAAGCATCACCCCTTGTCCTGTCACTACAGGCCCTGCTAAAAAGTCTGTCCCCATCTTTCTTATAGGCCCCTTGAAGTACTGAAAGGCTGCAAGAATGTCTCCCTGAAGCCTTCTCTTCTCCAGGTTGAACAATCCCAACTCTCTCTGCCTGTCCTCACAGCAGAAGGCTTCCAGCCCTTGGATCATTTTCATGGCCTCCTCTGGACCTACTCCAACAGGTCCAGGCCTGTCTTTTGCTGAGGACTCCAGAGCTGGACCTAACACTCTGGTGACTGTCATCTGTTTGGAAAAGTGACAAGTCTTTAAAATATATTGAAATAAAACCTAAAAATTGCCACATTTTCTTTTTTTCCCTTCCCGCTTGCTTAAAGAGATTGAAAATCTGAGTTCTCAGGTAAACCAAACAAGGGATCCAATCAGCAAGAGAAGCAATATTGATAAGGAATTTGGTGAAAAAAGCTTTGTGCTACCAACACAATCCTACCTCCTCACAGTGAGATTATGGGAATTATTGATTCATTGTCAGGATTGAAGAGGCCTCTTCAAGTCCCCAGAAACACCGGGAAAGGAGAAAAATGCCTGGCAATAAGGGAAGAAGTTACTTAGCAACTCTCTTACTCTGACAGCACAGTTGAGTCAAAGAAATTAAAAGCATAAGGGTGAAGGAATTAAACATAGAAACTTCTTTTTCTACAAAGTCGTCAGCTAAAGTGAATCACATCACTGGGATAACTTCTGTAGGGCTAAGACAGCCTGTGCTAGCCATGGCACAGCCATCAACAGCTACCCAATGGAGAAATAAAGCAGCAAAAAAATCTGGGGAAAGAAACCTTGATCACCTTCAGGCTCTGTATCAAAGGCACACAAAGCAGTCACCTGGATTTCATTATCCAAAAAGCCAGTAACTCCCTCCAAGCATCCCAAAAAGAGTTTCCAAGCAAGCATCAGAGATCAAACTTTAAGTATAACCAAGATGCAAAGCCAGGAACAGAATGCCAGCCACCACACACAGACAGTCCTAGCTAGAATAGAAGCTGTAACCCTGTCAGCTTGGTTTCTCCTCTCTTTTTAGGCAATAAAAAGACCTTATACAGGTCTCTGAATTCAAGGGAAAAATGATAATGTTAAGCTAAAATGTGACAGGAGGACTGATGTGGATGCTCATACAGTCTGGAGTTTAAATCTGGGCTTACCTATGGCTTCCCATCTTCACTCTAGGCAACCCACTCAATAAAACAAGGGAATTACTTAATGCAAATAAGCATTTCTGTGGACATACTGGTTTAAAAAAAAAAAAGAGAAATATTGATTTTTGCTATTTTTTGACACAGAAGATCAATCTGCATGTGACCAGCCTGTAAAATAACCAATAAAAGTGTAATGGAACATTAATCTTCATTGAAGGCCGCTTAAGTGCCTTATTAGGAAAAAATTAGTAAATAATGTCTGGTATTATGTAAGCTGAAGTATAGACTAAGAGAAGGCCGTTAATGGATCTCTTACTTGTGTATAAGAGCCGGGCCTCATATTTCAGTGCACAGTACACTTTTTCAGAAGGAGGGGAGCAGGTAGTCTTGATTTGTACGTGACAAAATACACAGCTTTTGTATTTTCTCCAGACAGCCCAGTGAAAAGTCAGTCCAGACTGGCCACCTCCCAGCTGAGTCCCAAGGTTTTCACTCCGTGTGAGTAGCCATGCACCCTCACTGAATACCAATGACTGGGGATGGCACATGTGGGAATCAAAGCAAGGGGCTCCAACACAGGCCAGCAGATTGCAGGCAGGAACCTCACCTTCAACAGGAACAAATTCTGTTTATTTTAGCGCATCAAACTTAAGAAGGAAATTAAATACATTGCCTTAGTTGCTTTTCACCCACTGGGCAGCTGGTAGCTAATGGGTATATTACAGGAGGGGTTTGAGGTATGGAGCATGCCTGTAACATTCCCCTACTCTCCAGTTTACAAGAACACTAAAAGGGTGTTTTACTCAAAATTTACCAGGGAAAAATATTCCCTTTTTCCATGCAAGCCAGCTACAGGGAGGAGGGAGAAATGCTCTAGAATTATCTGGACAATTACAGATTGATAAATCTTAGAAGTTGTTTGAAATCAGAATGAATGTTAATATTTGAAAACAACAAGAGAAACTTGTTATATCAAACATAATATAACCTGGCTTCAGTCACAGAATCCCAGCATGGTGGGGGTTAGAAGCGACCTCTGGAGTTCATCTAGTCCAACCCCTCCTGCTAAAGCAGAGTCATCCACAGCAGGTTACTCAGGATCACTTCCAGGTGACTTTTTTACCTCTCCACAGAGGGGAAACTCCACAGACAGCCTCTCTGGGCAGCCTGGTCCAGTACTCTGGCACCCTCACAGGAAATAAGTTTTTCCTTCCCGTTCAGATGAAACCTCCTGTGTTCCACTTTGTGCCCACTGCCTCTTGTCACCGGTACCACAGTGAAGTCCGGGCCCGTCCTCTTAACCCCACCCTTTAGATATTGATAAGCATTGAGAAGATGCCCTCTGGGTCTGCCCTTCTCCAGGCTAACCAGCCCCAAGGCTCTCAGCCTTTCCTCCTTGCAGAGATGATCCAGTCCCCTCAGCATCTTTGTAGCCTCCACTGCACTCTCTCCAGCAGTTCCTTGTCTCTATCAAGTCACTGCACTTGACTTCTTTGCAGAAAGAAAACATCACTGTTACTTGAACACTTAAAAGCCAGTGACAGCATCTTGGAGAGACTTTATTGCAGAACACTGGTAAGTGGCTTGGAACCTTAGAAAGTCATCTGGTCTGCCACAGAGAAAAGAAGAAGAGGGGAAAGAAGAAGACTGAGATCTTCACAAAGGCAAGTTTACCCTCCAAAGGCTTCAATGAATATCAGCACAAAGAAGTAACTCCTCCAGAACAAAAGCCCTACCCAGGAGAGCTGAGTGGTCCTACAACCTGCCTGCTTTCATTTAGTCCTCATTAACTCTTCTCCAGTCACATAATAATAAACTTCAGTACTGAAAATAAAACCCAAATCCCACATCAGCATTCTTCATTAAATACAGAGATAGGCTAAGCCACATCTCCAGAGAGGCTATATGATGGGTGGCACTAAACAGTGCAAATTAATCAAGACTAGAAAAAACTGTAGAATCCCAAAGGGCCAGAGAACAGTCAGTCAATTAAGCTGCCTGCAGGTAGAATAAACTTATCTTGACAAGCACAAGGTAAGAGATTAGAAGGAATAATGCACAACTGTAACCTGGACTTCATTATAGACAGCTCAGTGGGAACGTATCCTTGGGATTCAGAAAACACTGAAAGTGTGACAAAACACGTAAAGGTTTATCAGCACTGTAATATTTAATTTCTTGCCTTCATTTCATTAAGAAAGTTGGGGACAGACTTTTTAGCAGGGCCTGTTGTGACAGGACAAGGTGTGATGCTTTTAAACTAAAAGAGGGAGATTTGCACTAGATAGAAGGAAGAGATGTTTTACACTGATGATGGTGAAACAGTGTTGCCCAGAGAGATGGTAGATACCCTTATCCCTGGAATCATTCCAGATGAGGTTATTTGGGGCTGTGAGCAACCCGATGTAGCTGCAGATGTCCCTACTGACTGCAGGGAGTTTGGACTAGATGACCTTGAAACCATTCTATGATATTCTGTAAAGCCAAACAAAACATTTAGAAAGAAAAAATACACACGTCTTTCTATTAAAAAAAAAAATTCCCCCCAAAATGCCCATCTTTACTTCCTCCCATGGTGCTAGGTTCTCCCACCTGCAACAGATTTAACAACACAATGGGAAAGAGCTTCTACTGGCTGGTTTTGAGGATAAAAAAAAAATCTCATCCTCTTAATCATCAAAATTGCTTACCAGAGTTGTTGTAAGACAAGCTTTGAAATCATTCTTCTGTTAATTGTCCTAATGCTGTTTTTTAAAATAATTTTCAAAACTGTTGTAAATGCTTTCTCTAATGTAAAAGCTACATTTATTTATTGCCTTTAACTTAAACCTCAAGTGACATTGATTAATGTTAATCCAAATGAGACCTTGTCCCCTAAATAATAATATTGTCAATCACTTCTAAATTAGAGTAAGGAAGATATTCTGCTATCCTGCAGGTTTCTTCCAAGGAGACGCAAAGAAATGTTTGCAGGATAGGAAAGACGGAGAGGAAAAGCCCATAACCCTTGCACCTTGCACACAAACTGCCTGAGCCAGGAGACTCACCACAACTTGAGACAAATTTTCAGTACACCTGAGGAACTTCATTTCTGACAGAAACAACCCAAGCCTTCAGATTCATGTCATTTCTTCTGGATGCCAAGCCACAGCCAGCAGCCTCTGCTGAGCTGTGTTCTCATGGGTTGGGTTAACAAACAGCCATGAAACCACACCAAAATTCCAGACACACTATGCCAAGCAAAAAAATAGGTGCACCCTATTAGGGTTATGCTTACCATGCTGCTTTCAAATATGAGATTAAAAATACAAAGTATTGTTAATATATTTAACAGGCTGGCTGAGCATCAGATTCAAGTGTCAAGACCTGTCTTGCAGCAAAGCAAATATCTTTGGTTTTAACTAATAATAATATGAGTTTTAATTAAAACAGTTGTCTAGAAGCATCAGTTTGGCATCTGCTATAAGAAGTGCTTCTTTTAGCTCTGTAATGCTTGGAAGGTTTTTTTCATTAAAACCAAAGCATTTGTTACACAATGACAATATCCTTATTATGCAAAACTTTTTACACTGTACACTCTCAAAGATTTTAAAGCAGGAGACAAGCACAAATGCTGAGAAACCAACACTGAAGAACTACATTACAGAAAGTTTTGGCTACTACTAATATCCCTACCTAATTGTAGGCTTCTACTGTTTGAGCTTCAGATTACAGTGGATTGAAAACACACATGAAAAATAAAAATATTTTCTCATGCCATTCAAACTATTATCTATTCCATTCCTTGCAGAAAATAAAAGTTACTACTAGTAAAACAGCAGGAGAGTAGTTAAACTTGTAATCATTAAAGAAAATATTAAAGGGTTTTACCTGTTTGTTTTCATTCCTGCTTTAAATTTTACTCTCATCTGCTGAGCAGACTTTTGTTTTCTCACTGCAGATAGCAAAAGAACATGTGGAGTTTGATGGGAAGCTCTTTCTGCACTTAAAAATATGTGTCTTCGAGTACATGTATTTTACAACCTTGAAATTCTACTGTAAGGTGTAGAAATATTCACCAATGACCTCCCTGATTCTTACCTGCAGATGGAGAGCTGTAGCTACTCCAGCTGGAAGGCCCTGCTGGAAGATTATTTACAAAACTGGATTTTAACAACTACAAATATCAAAGTAAATTGACTCATTTCATCAGGTACAGTACCAATGAATATCTAACAAAGAGTGTTGATTTGGGGACATAAATACACATGAAGAGCAACCGTACTGCTAACGAGATCAAATTCAATCCCCTGCGCTAACCAAACCTACCCCGGCTTATCTGCCACATGGTCACTCAAGGAGCGGAGAGGTCAGCCCAGGTTCACAGCTCCAAGCCAGCTGACCACATCCATACTGCTTGTGAAGCTCTTGAAGGATACAAGAAAACAGCAGATTATGTTTTTGTTATTCTTTGAGACAGTTCCTTTTCTTTCAAATGATGTTATTTTATCATTTGGTTTTAAATTTAAAATAGCTCTGGCCTGAGAGAAAGCTTCTCCCAAACCACAGCTCACTAGACAGCTGAATCTGTACAGCATCATTCTCTCATAGCTCATGATTGTCACCAGAAGACATGCTACAAGCACATTACACTATTCATACTGTAAATAACAACCTGGCTTGTGTAAACGCCTGATGCAAATCAGTCCTTCTCTCACATATGGATGTTGTTGGCTTACAAAATATTATCTTCTTGTCTCTTACTTCACATTTGATTTTTCTCCTTGCACTTGAAAATCTCCTTCTTGGTATCTCTGCAGCCTTTCTCACTATAGCCTTCATCACAATCAAACTACTCTCCTAGAAGCATCCTCACAGGTACATGACAAGAGACTAACCACACTTACAACAGCATGGGTTATTACATGGTGAACTTCTATAGAAGTCTGCATGCCCCTCTTCTAACACAACATGGGCAAGTGAGCAATTTCACTAGAACTACAGGATTTCTTGCAGAGAACTGTTTTGGTAGCCAAAATTTTGCCATCATGAGAGAGCCTCCAAGCCAACCTTGTGACACAAGATGTTTCCTTGCAAAGCCACTCAAATGCGTTTGACTAGCATTGACCCTAACAAACAACTGCATTGTAAATCCTCAGCATTAATAACATTGCTTTGACACTTAGCTGGTTTGCAGATGACAGCCTGGGTCATCAAAGAGATGGGCTTTTATCTTTTTGAGACATTGAGCAGTGAAAGGTTAGGGGCTGACCTGCTAGAAAGCAGCTTCACAGAAAAGGACCTAGAAGTCCTGGTGAACAGTAATGTGCCCTCCTGGCCAAGAGGGCCAATGGTCTCCTTGGGTGCATTAACAAGAGTGAGGCCAGCAGCAGTTCAAGGGAGGTTCTCCTCCCGTACTACTCTGCCCTAGTGAGGCTACATCTGGAGTCTTGTGCCCAGTTGTGGGCTCCTCAGTTCAAAAGAGACAAGGAACTACTGGAGAGAGTCCAGTGGAGGCCAAAGAGATGCTGAGGGAAAAGGAACACATCTCTGAGGAGGAAAGGCTGAGAGCATTGGGGCTGGTTAGCCTGGAGAAGAGCAGACCCAGAGGGAATCTTCTCAGTGTTTAGTAATACCTAAAGGGTGGGAGTCAATAACTAAAGGTGGGGGCCAGACACTTCCCAGTGGTGACCAGCACCAGGACAACGGACAATGGGCACGAACTGGAACCCAAGAGGTTTCATCTGAACACGAGGAAAAATTTTTTTCCTGTGAGGGTGCCAGAGCACTGGACCAAGCTGCCCAGAGAGGCTGTGGAGTTGCCTTCTGTGAAGAGATTCCAAAGCCCCCTGGAAGTGATCCTGGGCAATCTGATGTGGGTGACCCTGCTTTAGCAGGAGGCATTGGACTAGATGATCCCCAGAGGTCCCTTTTAATCCCTACCATGCTGGGATTCTGTGAAAGACCTCTTTCCCCAAGTTCAAGATGAATGTTCAAACCTATTTGAAACAGCTTGTGCAAACTGTGCAGAGGGGACTGTACACAGGAAGCAGAATCGGGAGCAATGCTATTCCTACATGACTCTTCTCCCATGAAAACAAGGTTCCTTCATACATCCATAAGAGCTCAAAAAACTGCCATGAAAAAAATGGAAATCTCCACTAATCCCTTGGATCAAAGAAGCTTAAAGCTTTAGGGATTTGACTGTCCTAGGAATGATGTTCTTACAGAACTGGATCCATGTTAGACCTCTTTGCTTATGACTTTTTTTTAAATGACATGTTGGAAAAAACCACACTAGGTTTATCTTTTGAAATAGCAATATGCTGCATTTGAAGTCTGATGTTTTATAATTAGTACCTGGACAATATGATCAAGAACAATTTGTACCTTTTTTCACTGTGTAAGTGCAGATACAGTTAAGAAAAAAACCTGGGGTTCTGCCAAGGAAAAAAGCTTGTGGTAGAAAATCTTTAGGGGAAAAGCACTACATCCAATCCAGCTTGTAAAATCCTAAGTATTCTCCTGAAGGTGAGCAAAGAGCTGAGGAACATCATTTAAAGGTGCCAATGCTACAGCAATGCAAACATAATAAAATTTTAGTAGACTAAGTAAAATATATCGTATCTAAAAACGTTATACCTAACCAGGCATTATGATAGCACAGTTTATTCATTGTGCTTTATAAATAATCTCTTAAGAGACAGAAAGTATGAGATTATATAGGCAAAAATTACCATGAATATCATGGCCAAATTGGTTATCTCTGCTGACGTGTAAGGTCTGCACCCTTTTAATGCAATAAGAAAGTACTTTTACCAGAAATAACAATGATTTCAGAGCTGATACAGCAAGCTGTGAGTTTGCAAAGATTACTAGTCTGCCCTATATACAGATATAATTGCCTATGAGGCATATCAGAATTTTTCAGCACTTTATCTGCTTTTTAAAATCATTTGTATCTCACAGGGAAAAAAAAGCCAACCCAAACCCAGCTCCCTCCTCCTTTACAAAACAGCTGTAACTTCAACTGCAGAGCCAGAGGCACTCACGTTGTGAAAAGTAAACACGTAACAGGAAGGCAAACCAGAGAATAAAAGCTCTGTGCAGACAATGAGAAATTGAAATTGCAAATTAAACGTCTTCTCCAATTCCTGAAGCTAGCCCAAAAGCTGGGGTATGAGCCCATTGAAAAACTGCAACAACAGCATTTGGATTCCAGGCACAAGCAAGAAGGGTTTGCTGCCAGGAGTAACAGGGTTTGGTGAACAAAAGGAAAGGGAAGAAAATACTATTAACTTCCTAACTTTAAAAAAATAGTAATTCTGAAATTCAATATTTCCTGTATCCCAAATGCTCTGAGAAGCATAAGCCTCAGATTCACTGAAAATGTATTTCTTGAAGTACCAGAGGTTATAAAATTCATAGAACAGGATAGTAATACAGCATATTAATCTATTTAATAGCTTCTTAAACATTTATTCAGCAAAGGAGACAGTTAAGAAATACAGTCGTGTTCAATTTTCTCAAACTTCTAAAACAAAAATAAAAAGTAGGTTCTAGACTACACTAACACCCATTGCTCTATTTTTTATTCACCTGATCAGGGATGACGTTAGCTTTCTGTCTCATCCCAACTTTACTATGACAGCAAATCCATGTCCAAAAAAATTGAATACTCACATACACTGTTCAATATCTCCACTCAGCATGACCTCCCATAGGACTTGCTCTCTAACAGAAGTGTTTCAGTTCTTACAAGTCAACCAACACAATCACTGACACAGGACTCCCCCTGGAAAAGCATTCATTCAAATGAGCTATTAAATTAAAACATATATCTGCCTGCAGTTGTTGAACACACACTTCTTTTACAACGTGGCATCCATCAGTATTTAGAGAGAGCACGTTCCCCTACTGTTCAATTACTTTCTTGCTAAAGAAATATCAGACTGCTGAAAGGAAGTTCAAGTATTTTTGATGTACAAAACCAGTGCACAAAGATATTTAGGACACCATTCGTATCATTAATGACAATATTGCATTTATACATCATCTACAAGCATGGAATTCAGAGAAGAAAAATGACTGCAGGCTGCAAAAGCATGTTTTAAAATGGATACTATTATAATTCAGCACCATTAAAAGCCAACTGAGGAGAAAATCCCACCAATCTTAACTCTATGGTCAGCATTTTGCTAACTTGAGGGCACTTTATGGCAGGGTACTCCTGCTAAAAATCCTGATCTGGAATAGAGGAGGGTTTGTGCATCCTTGGCAGGACTCACAAAGGCATCCTGGTCCTTCTCCCTTTTGCTCTAGAAACATAGGGCAGTTTTGGCTAAGATCTTTTTCAAGACTATGAGGATGCCTTCCCTAGAGAGAGCTGGTAAGACCTCTTCTTAGATTCCCTTATCACTTCCTCATACCCTTAGATATATATTATTTTAAACAAACAAGTTCCATGTCATGAAGTGACTCCAGATGAAGATGCACAGAGATGTGTGGCCAGGTCATGATGACACATGTCAGCCTGAAATGGAAAATGCCAGTACCAGGCTAGTTGGGATCATGGATTTATGCTCTGAGGATCCTGCCCCTCACATAAGCAAGAAAAGTTTCTATGACCTACCTGTACCACACAGCTGAAAAAAGACCACCCAACACACAGTGCAGCAGCACCAAGGACTTATGGATCAGGAAATCTGCACCTGAGGCTGTGACAGAGCAAGGCAGCAAAGGAGAGGGGAAAACACATCCAGTGACAGTTTCTCTGCTCTTCCATGGGTCAGGAAGAGAAAGGCAGTGCAATTTTCACAGTGTACTATCTGAGCTCAGAGGAAAAAAAAAAAAGTGTAGTTTCCAATTNTTCTCTGCTCTTCCGTGGGTCAGGAAGAGAAAGGCAGTGTAATTTTCACAGTGTACTATCTGAACTCAAGAGGGAAAAAAAAAGTGTAGTTTCCAATCGGGGGGAAACAAAAGTCAATAAAGTCAATCATCACTTTTAGGCTTCAAGTGTCAAAAAGCAAATAAAATCTTCCCGTTTCATGTGCATGTGCTTGTTTTTAAGTAAAGGAAGGAAGATACTTCCTTATAAAAAAATACATTTTTACATATATATAGTTCTGACTATCAGCCTTTACTTTCAGCCACTCAGAAAAACCAGCATCCTGTCTAATTCACATGTACTAGCAATAAAAGATTTCATTTCAGTACTACAGATGGCAATCTGAAAAGCACTGCTAGGCAGGTTATTGATATCTGAAATTAAACAAGCTCCTTCACCAGCCTCTATGCAGATGTGCAGAACAAGATGCTATGTGTCACAGTCTTAGTCCCAGAAGGACCAACATTCACACAGTTATGAGGAAAGCAACCGAGATCTGCGTGCAGTCATTCAGCCTTTTAATGCTGTGAAGGATCCATTCACAATGTCTGCAGAAACAAGATCTCCAGTATTTGCTTAATTCTTGTACTTGAAGAGTATCAGACGCCAGCATAACAGACTGATAATGGGAAGCCAAAATTTGTTGAGGAATAATTAAAACGTACAACTGTTAATTAGATCTATGAAGCACATCCAGAAAGAGCAACAGATAGACAAAACCCCAAATGCTGTCTATTGTAAACAAGTGTGAATACAGAGAATAAATATACATCTACCTTCTAAACTAGGATTTGACTTTCTAATCCCTTGCCTACAGATTTTAGATATGCCTCTTCTTAAACACATGTTCTGTGAAGGNTGTCATCAGGGCCCATAGATTTATTCTGGTCAAGTTTCAGGATGAGTGTTTAGAATAGGGAAAAATTGTTTGTTGTTCAAGTTTTCTTGAAGTCCTCAGAACACAGAAAACAGCTTCTGCTCCTGTTTAATATAAAGAGTTACCAGTACAAAAGTAAACATTGTTGCTTGTTACCAAACAGGCAGCATAGAGCTGTGACAAGCTCAAAACAATTCTAGGCAAAATTCACAGGGTTTCAGGTAAGACAAGTGAAAGGAAGAGTTTAAAGCAGTTTGTGTAGGAGAGGACAGAGAGCTGCATGCAGTTTCATTATTACCAAAATATCTGTAGCATGTAGCAGCAGCATGGGAAAGAATCCCACTGTGCTGGACACTATGTAAACATGGAGCAAGAGCAGTCTCCACCAAAAAGCCTATCACTGAAATATGAAATAGAAGATAAACAAATACTAGTATGAGGTTAAAGAGAAAAAAAAAATCTGTATTTCCTTTTAAATCTAACTTTAATTCTATTGAACCCACCAGAAAACTCAAACAATAAACACTATGACTACTATCATCCAGTTCTTACAAAATGCTGCTTTTTTCAGGCATCAGGACTGGTTTGCAGAAGATGGAGGGTACCACAATTCTCTTTTTACATATGGACAGACAACACTACATAATCACAGGTTCCAGATTAAAATAGCTCAGCCTTCAGCCCCTCAATACAATGAATCACCCTCAGCTTGAAAGATGGTTTCATAAAAGCAAATCCAGTTAGTTTAGGTTCATGTAGCAACTTCTGTAGCATCAGCAGAGTACTCCGTGCTTACTGACCAGACAGGCACTCAGGACAATGCCAAGAGCCTGGTACAAGCAGTTTTATGGGGAAAAGGGGGTAAAGGACTTTTACAGGGAGTTTTATGAGGAAAAAGGGAGATGCAGGCAGATAGGATGAATCTTACCGACAAAAACTGACAAAGAGAGACATGCAGTGGTTGATGCAGTATGCAAGAAACAACTGGTAACAGTCTAAACAGGCTTTTAGTGTGTAAATATCAAATTATTTGAAACACGCTGGAGGGGACTTGCACTAACCTCGAATTTTAAGATTCTACCTGAAATTTAAAAGAAAGGCAGCAATACCCTCCCTGGCTCCTTTCCCAGATTCTGCTGATTTGCCTAACCAGTCAAATCAGATAAACCTTGCGGTTTACAAATAAACTTTCAAGTTTATTCTCAGCAGGTATACTGAGAAAAACTATGGGTTTGAGGGTTGTTGTTTTTTTCTCCCTAAAGAAAAAGGGGGTGAGGGAGGAGAAAGTCCCTTTAACCATGTAACCTACTCAGCCTTCTTCATTCTCACAGTGAGCCACAAAAACGAGTTGTGCCCAGCATGGTCACTGTCCTGTCCAGTAAACACTGAATGGCTTGGTTTTTCCCCTGAGAACAACACGAAAATAGTTTCCCACCACATGGTTCCCGAACATATCTGCCTTAAAACACAGAGTTAACTGCTCCTGCCACAGCCCTTCTGCTCTATAAACACAGAAAACACATCTGAAACATCAACCCTTTATCACCTGCCTAATTCAGAAGTATTTTGCAAGTATGAGAATTGCAGTTAAAACTCCTCGTGCTTTTGTGATGGGAAACAAAATCAGAAGGCACATGCACTACATAAACTGTTGATGAAAGTTAACAGAAAGATTTGGGGGTCTGGAATTAGGGGTTGATCTTTTACTCAACAAAGCAACCCACAACATGAATGCAAGAAGAACTGCCGAGGGATGACTGGAATAGTATCATAGAATCATAGAACAGTTTAGGTAGGAAGAGACCTTTCAAGGTCATCTAGTCCAAACCCTTTGCAGTAAGCAGGGACATATGCAACTACTTCAGGTTGCTCACAGCCCCGAACAACCTCACCTGGAATGGTTCCAGGGATGGGGCATCTACCACCTCTCTGGCTAACCTGGGACAGTGTCTCACCACCATCATCAAAAATTTCTTCTTTGCACCTAGTCTAAATCTCCTCTTTTAGTTTAAAAGCATCACCCCTTGTCCCGTCACAACAGGCCCTGCTAAAATCTGTCCCCATCTTTCTTCTACACTCCTTGAAGTACTGAAAGGCTGCAAGAAGTTCTCCCTAGAGCCTTCTCTTCTCCAGGCTGAACAATCCCAACTCTCTCAGCCTGTCCTCACAGAAGGGTTCCAGCCCTCTGATCATTTTTGTATCCTCCTCCGGACCCACTCCAACAGGTCCATGTCTCTCCTGTGCTGAGGACTCCAGAGCTGGACTTAGCACTGCAGGTAAGGTCCCCAAAACAGAGGAGGAGAATCCCTTGCCTTGAAAAAAGGGAAAGAAAACTCACATGGTAAGAACAAGCTATTTCTTTGTGCCTGCACATCTGTGATGCTCCAGCTGTGGAAGACACTAAATACTCCTCCACACAGCCTGCTCTTCCAGCCAATTGAAAACTTGCACTTTTTTCCCTCCTTCCTCTTTCCTTTCTCTCCTTTTTAAGGGAAAACTGGGACAATGAAGGTTGTTAGCATGTGCTGAAATTCAGGAGGAACTTCAGAAGATTCCCTGACAAAAAAATACCTGCACAACAATGAGTTTTTAACAAGAGGAAACAACAAACCTGAATCCCATTCCTGAAAGTTGGTATTAAAGCAACTTAATACTTTCAACCAATTTTCTTTTCAGCCAAAATACTTAAAACACAGAAACTTCAATCACAACCAGCTCAAAGCTGCATGCATACCAAAAGGTTCTGGTGAAAGATGACCAAAACCAGCAGCAAAGATTTCTGGACCAGCAGTAAACCAGCCAGGCTGCTACTAGTACTTCCATGGAGTCCGATCACCACACTGGGCCAAGAGCAGCACTGTGTTTATTTTATTAACAGCAAGTTCGTTTATCTTAAGTCTGTCTGACATCACCATCATTAAACATCAGATGCCATTCTCCTGCTCTGGTCTCCTCCTATCCTTCAGGCTCCCAATAAAATTAGACCCTGAATTAAGCTTCCAGTAAAGTAACTACAGTTGGCAGGAATTTTTCATCACTGATTTGGAAGCCAAGAAACCAAAGCAAAACAAAACAAAATCAAATCAAGCATTACTCAACCCTTCTCAGAAACAACTTGTTCTGTACATAAAGTATTTTCACTGGTAGATAGTTTTACTCTACCACTATTTCACATATTCTATGAACATCACAAAAGCACTGACCATACAGTTCACTAAATTTTCCTAAAATAAAATGAGGGGGAAAGTATCTTAAGTCCTTCAAAACAACAACAAAAATGGTGACAGAGAAAACTGCTGATGACCTTCTCAGAAATAATGGACATTTTCTTGTGGAGAAAACAATGACAAGAAAAAGGAAAGCAAAAAGTAACATCAACCTAATCCTTTTCCAAAGTACATCTTCCACTGGCTGCTGTGGGAATAGGATTGGCTCTGGAAGCATCCTTCTTATCCACAATTTAAGACGACAAGGCATCCTGTCTCAGCTTCCTGGCCAAGAGATGGACACTTGGGGCTGGACAGGAAAATACTTAATTTACCTCCAACCTACTCAATATTCTCCACAGTTGATAAGGACATGGTACAAATCATTACTTAGTTTCTGCACAAAGTGGGATATACATATTAAAATTCAAGTAATGCAAACTCTCAGTGAGGCAACACAAATCTCCATCTTTACTGGCAGCTAGTTTATTAAAGAAAGCTACCTTGCCATTGGTCAGTAACCACTAGATCATGTTGATCTTCATGTAAATACCGCTTTCTCTTGCTAAAAACACAATGTCTTTTTGCAAACCCTGATGATACACTGTTCCTAATAAATAATTTCTTACCTTTCAATACATTTACCATAATACCCAATGGTTCATTTCCTTTTATTAGAAAATGTTTCTTACTTAGGATCTATTATACTATTTTGATACATGTCAAGTTGCAGTCAAATACAACACTTCACCCTAACTTCTACCATGCTGCTTCTAAAATAAGTCCTGCCTGTATCCCTGCACAGATCTTAAGGCATGCATCAAAAGGCAGAAGGGACATATGTTGAGTGGTTTTACTTCCCAGTCTTTTGGTTAAATATCCTCCATTCTCAGGTATACCCTTGGGATCTTACTGCTCATTACTCCATCCCAAGCTCTGATGGCTTAGATAGACAGGTGCCCATAGGCCATCATCCAGCTTTTCCTTGCTTGGAGATTAGCACACAAAACATCCATGCTCACAGTGAACAAGCCTGGAGCAGAACCCCTGGATGACATTTCCATTTAGGAAGGAACTGCCTTAGTACAGCTGCTTCTCACCCAGACAGCCTTCTCCAGAAGTTTTGGAGTTTGGGCTCAAGGATTTTTCTTCCAGTTGAAATGTGAAACTAGAAATCAACAAAATTTATGTGGTAGTCCTGTCTCAGTTTCCTCAGATCCCTGACCAAGGCTGACATTATTTTCAGCATTCCCAAGACATCCTCCTCCAACTCAGAACCTTCACAGTTGAGTCATTAACTATGGTGCTCTTAACTTATACGCTGATCCATTTGAACATGTAAAGCCAAAGGACACTGCTTGTTCTCAGCATTACTTTCCTCTTGAAAAGCAAAATCTCAGTGCCACATGGAAGAGTCAAAAGCGCATCTCCATTGACCACCCAGCACCTGAACGAAAGGAGCACATACAACATCTGACGAATCAAGAGTCTCCCCAGACCCTTGGGACAGATTCTGCAGCTCTGAAAAGGCAGTGAAGTGGTAACAGACTTTCACATCTCATGGTACCTTTTGCCATATAATACAGTTCTGTTTTTCTAGCAATTCCATGGGGGAATATCGGGGGGGGCGGGGAGATCACCCCATCGATTTGCACAATATCTGGGGAATGACACGAGGAAAGAAATAGGGCTGAGGGAAAAAGCAGCAGCTTTCACATGCTGAAGCACAACACAGAGGAGCCAGAGTCCTTCACTTGATTTCTAAGAAGCCTGCATGACCATCAACCCTTTCTTTTGCATGCAGATGATATGCTAAAAAGCCTATGTGATAATTTAATATATATTGTGTAGATGTTTGCTAAAACACTAGTGTCAGTATCCAATCAATACCAAAGGCATCCTTTCTACCTTACTGCATTAAAAAATTGTTGAAAGAGATCACAGAAATATTTGACAAGAGAGATAATTCCATTTTCAGGAGTATTTTAAGTTGCTTCACCTCCAGTTTATTTTTCACCAGAATCAAGGCTGCCGTCAGGAAGCTGTTTCCTTTTGACATTGCTAACTCAGCGCTTGCTTTATTCCCACACTTTATCATTCTCCTTTCCTGTTTTTGTACTCACTGCTGCCTTTGGAGGATGATGAGCAGGGACAGGAGGAAAACAGAGACGGGAGACCTCAGCTTTCTGAACAGCCACCCCAGGAAGCACAGTATTTAACAAACACGCCGAAATGCTGATCTTCAGTTTTCAGCTTAGAAAAGAAAAAGTGATGTCCTAACAACCCCTCAAGTTTCAAAACAACAACCCTGTCCATCCAGAAAAACAAAAATCACACCTACCACCTTCTTCCTCTGTCCGTATCTACAGTTTCTTTCTTATCCTGCACTCTTAAACAAATAGGATGTCTAACAAAAAGTGAACAAGATTTGACTGCATACATCTTTTTCCAGCACAACTCTCAAAATTGCCTAAGGGCTTAAGACACTCACATGCTTAACTACTAATGGAACAGGACTCTGCATTTCATAGGTGGCTCAGAGACCTTTGTCAGGGTTTCACACACACACATATACGTAGTGAGGCAGATAGATCATTCTGGAGATGAGTCAGTAATAAAACAATAGAATAAACTCCCATGAAATGCTGTGAGGTTTGTGTTTAACATTCTCCAGCTCCTTTTTTGGAGTACATGGCAAGGCCCTGGCAAACACTCCTGCAGAAATCAAGCGGCAATTTCATTTGTCAGTGAAATAAATCTAGAAGTGTTTAAATATTCATTTCAGTCTCCACTTATCCTCTCCTTCTGCTTCAAGACTGCTCCATCCCAAAGCTGACAAAGAAAAGTCACTGATGACACCAAAAACACAACCAAGATTGGTTTCCAAAGCTCCAGACCACAGGAGATGCTCAAGTAGATTTGCTGCTGCAGCTGCTTCAAGCTTCTGAAGCTCACCTGAGACAAAGTGCTTGAATACATATGACACATAAGTGTTTCAATTGGCATTGACTTCTAAGGGGTTTGGCACCAGCATCTTTTGGCTAAAGGCCAATTAACACATTTAAATGAAAGTTAAGGGTGAGCGAGTCTTTGGTGCACAAGGCTAAGCACAATGAATCAGTAGATCCCAGATCAAAGTGCTGCCTTGCTCTATCTGTGCTATAACCAGTTGCCTCTCCGAAAGTCTTCACATACCTGTACACGCTTCCTCAAGTGCAGACACTGAAATCACTGCGATCCAATTAAATTTGAACATAAGTCCAGAGCAGGACAAAAACAATCAGAGGGCTGAAACACCTCTCCTATGAAGAAAGGGTGAGAGAGTTGAGATTGTTCAGCCTGGAGAAGAGAAGGCTCCAAGGAGACCTTCTTGTAGCCTTTCAGTACTTTAGGGCACATATAAGTAAGATGGAGACAGACTCTTCAGCAGGGCCTGCTGTGACAGGACAACAGGTAATGCTTTGAAACTAAAAGAGGAGATTTAGACTAGATAGCAGGAAGAAATGTTTTATGATAAGAGTGGTGAAACGCTGGCCTAGGATGCCCAGAGAGGTGGTATATGCCCCACCCCTGGAACCATTCCAGGTCATATTGTTTGGAGCACTAAGTGACCTGATGTAGTTGCAGATGTCCCTGCTAACTGCAGGAGCATTGGACAAGATGACCTCAAAAGGTCCCTTCCAAACTCAAACCATTCTATGAGTCTGATTCTGTATCACCAATTAATTCGGAATGTGCAAAAGTATCAATCCTAGAATTGCAGGTAGTGCCTCTGTCACCAACACTAATTTTAGGGACCCCAGGGGACACTGGGCACTTCTTTGGGCATCTAGTCTGCCCTGCAATCTACCCTACTGCTGATTCTTCATATATACTGTTACATAGAAACTACAAGAAACATTATTATTATTATTAATGTTACAAATATACCTTAAGTTATCACTTCTACCTCACGCTAGGGGCACTCATGCCATTGATTAGAGTGACTTTTCAGAAGCACACGCATTTATATGGTTACTGCTCTCATATCTACACAGAGCATGTAATTTCTTTTGCATCAGCACATAGTGTGACTAAGTAGCATTAGGAGTGCAATGGGAATCACGGCAATCAACGCTCTGTGCAATCTTACCCACAGGATTTGGCACAGTCCTGCAGTAATGGGTGAACAGCAGAAACGGGTGCGAGCTGCAGATGGGTTGTATGCAGCCACCAGCTTCCATCCAAGTGGTGCACAGCAGATGGCCATCCACTGCCAACTTCGATACCCAGGCAAACATCATCTCGTATTGCTACCAAGTGATACGCAGTAGTTTGTGATGAAAAAAAGCTTGTGTATAGACAAAAATAATCAGTGCTTTCCATTCACTTAAACAGAATTGATATAAGGAGAATCTTTATTACAGGCATTTTCTTAAATATTGGCATTTGTCTTTTGGTTTGTAGCTTTGCTTGTGTTCATCAAATGAATAAAAATACATTCTACTTGGCTTATAAAGCATTCACTTATAAAAAAGCTATGAAAGACAGAAACATAGAAAAGAAACAGCAGAGCTCTAACCATGCGCTAAGCTCACACTTGTTCAAATGAACACCCAGCACAAAGGTATGACTCTGAATCCCCAAATCCCACATATATTTTTGTCATATAAACTGACATTTAACCTCAGCCAGGTCTAGTGTTAACTAAAACTGAGGAGGGGACTTTGAAGAATGGCATGCAGTTACAGGCTGTAGTGCTCTCATTCATCTTTTTAGCAGGGCGTATTGTGACAGGGCCTATTTAGTTTAAAAACAATTTTAAACTAAAAGAGAGAGATTTAGACTAGATATAACAAAGAAATTGCCTATGATGAGAGTGGTGAAAAACTGACCCAGGATGCCCACAGATGTGGTAGATGCTCCATCCATGGAAACATTCTAGGTCCGGTTGGACAGGGCTCCGAGCAACCTGATCTAGTTGCACATGTCTGTTCCTCCTCGCTAAAGGGGGTTAGGCTAGAAGACCTTGAAAGGTCCCTTTCAACCCAAACCATTCTATGTCTCTTAAGAGGTTAAAGAACAGAGTCATTTCAGGTGGCTGGACATCACAAACCCTTTATGGTCAAAGAGCTGCTGGCTAATCACATCTGTCTTTACACGCTGTCCTTAGCTAAGGGAGAAATCAGATGGAGAACTTTAACTAACTGAACTATAAACATTCAGTTTGGATTAAAAAGAATAGTATTCTGAGTGGCTGTGCAGAAGGTGAGGAGGCACAAATGAAAAATGCTGTTTGCAGACTTTGGGGGAAAAAATGCAACCCTAGAACAAATGCAACCTACTCTAAAACTAAGTTCCTTCTTCTACTAGCTTAAAAGAGACTAAAAATAACTTTTTTTACCAAAACAAATCATTAAGTATATAAACATGAAAATGAGTTTTCCCACTAGCAAGGATTCATACCATAGTCACTGAGTAACAACACACATGGGGCAAGTGCACTCACACAGTGCTCAAAATTCACTATTTCAATTAGAGAGCAAGTCCCTTAATGAATGATGATAAATCATTCCTCAGAGACTGCAAAGGTACCAGTACTTCTTTTATCTTCCTCTCAAATGAGTGCTGAGAAAAGACTGTAAAAAAAAAAAAAAAAGGTAGGCAACTTCTTCTTGTAACCTAACAGAACAATTGCTCCTTTTATGAACAAGGAAAACACTTTGTTTTAATTCAACAGTAAATTTCACTACATTCCTCTGCTTCCCATAACTGTTGTTGTCCAGTAAGTTCAACAGGGGATGTGCAAGAACAAATAAAGAGGCAATTCCTTCTCCAGGAAGTCTACAGTAAAACCTCCCACTCCCTCAAGTTGTTCTGCGCAGACTTTATAAAAATGAGCTGACAACACAGAATTACTCTCAATGACTACGTCATGTTGGACTAAAGATCCATTTCATCCTGCACCAAACAGAAACCAAAAGCAGACATGTGGGAAAGGATTAAACAGTGAAATCATCAATGTAACACACTCTCCTACTCAAACTCAAATACAGGACAACTTCTCCCTCTTTGAGCAGTACTAAATTCAACACAGCAAGTGTTGATCATCATGGCACAGGGTTGCCTATCAGGCTCTTCTACCTATTTCCCTGCTCCCAACTCGCCCTTGGTTGCTCCTCTCAACCTTCTGAGCTTTGGGAAGCCAACCTCCTTGCCAAAAGTCACAACAGAGTGACACCTGATCTCATCTGGACTTTCCTTGCACCAACAATAAAATAATTTTGACCAACAAGTCAAGTTAACCCAGGAGCTTCTTTAAAAGTACTTTTTTTAAAAAAAAAAAATTTAAGCTTTTAGCATTTAATATACTTAGAATTCTATAAACTGTTTAGCCAATAGAGACGACACCCATGATGCAGTTTTGTTGCCTGGGACTTTGCAGATACTATACACATGAATTTCCCCACTCAAAACCAACACTAAAGCACTCTGTCTTGGATACAAGGCCCTGCTGCAGCAGGCACAGTGCTCCATTACATCTGCTGGCCTACAAGACAGCTCCTGTTCTTTGGTGTCCTGCCAGTGCTTCCCCGTCAAACACAGTGTGTTCCAACACAAGTGGCAACATGAAACTCTGCAGAAATTCATGCTGATTTGGGTTTTGCAGGTCTGTTGTACAGCACAAGACAGTGCGGGTGGTAGTCATAAACCAGAAGTACAAACAAGCCTTAACCCTGCAAAGCAGGCTCATTAGCAGGACCATTACCCAGTAAAAGCTACCGAAATCATGAGAATTGATATATCCCCACAACCAGTGTTTGCAGTGTCAGCCACTGCCCACACACACTTCCCAACAGTATGTCAGTGCCACCATGAGCCTATTTCTTCCATCAAGCCCCACCCCAGCTTCTACAAGTGAAGGCTCATCCACAAAACTTCATCCTTACCCTTAGTTCTCCAAAGATATATTCCCCATTATCTAGGTTGAGGTACCACAGAGAAATGGATTTTAATCAAGTATTATTTCTTTTTTTCTTGCTGATGTTGCTTTGCCTATGTGTCTAGCAATTCCAAATACCAAAGTGCAAACCAGCACTGCTGAGAATCAGTGAACTAACAAAAGTGATGATTATTTTACCGTAACACCAGTAATCTAACTGTTTTGTGATAGAGAGAGGGTTTAGAGAATAAACAAGGGGAGCAGCCAGAGATAAGAAAAAATACTAAGTGGAATATTAACATCTCCACCTGGAAAAGATGACAGGCAGAATCAGCAAGTTGTGAAACTTTGGTTCACAACTGTAATATTTAAAACTTTTACTATTTCAGAGTTGCAGAAAAACTCAAATTTGAAACCAAATTCTTTCCTTCCTCTTCTCCCTCACACATAGCTAGTGATACTGCTCAGCATGATTCAACTGGTGAATCTCCTGGCTGAATCCAGTCCAACTACAGCTCAACCACTAAACCAGAAGGATGCACAAAGAGCCAGGCACTACTTGGTGCCTCCCACAAGAGCTTGGGGTGTCCCTAGCATCAGAGAGTGACCAGCCCAAGACCCAGCTTTAGGATGTGGCACCACTACTCCTGGTTACCACCAACTGCTGGAGAGCTGGCTCTGTCCTCATTGTTTTGACAGGCTCATTACTTGCATTGCCACTTCTAAAAGAAAAGAAACATGAAGCCCAGCATTTTGCATCACAGCCTACAGAAAACAGCTCTGGCTCTGAGCCTCTCACTCAGCAAGCTTTTATTCATAACACACACCAAATAAAGAACAGGAGAAGGAAGCATTTGATCATTTCTGCCCCCTCGATCACACACCTTGAGACAGTAATGGAAAGCACATGTGTACCCTTACACAATTTCCTTTTCAATAGCAAGTGCCTTTTGGTTTCATTAGTCCGTGTCTCATTTTCTCCTCCTCACATTTCCAGCTTTGTGCCATCAGCTGTTTCTCTCTCCACATTTCATCTCTATCCCTCTACCTAACCACCTCCTTCTTTAATACATTTATGAACAGACATACTATTCCTGCTCTCCATACTCTCTCAGCTTACTGATAGCAGCTCTTGATGGTAATGACCCAGAAACAGCACACCCAGGCTCTGGTCCTACTCTAAAGTGAAGAGTTAGCCAAGCTCAGCTGCCCAGCAGTGCTAAGAGAGCCCATCCAGTACCTCCTTTGCTGGGCATCATGGTGGTCTACCATCACTCTGAACTTGTTTTTCAGTATTAATTTTTAGTCCATGCTAAGCCAAAGGTACTTGCAGGCTCCAGTCTGTGTGAGGTAGGTGGGTGGCTATAGGAAGGGATGGAAGTTGGAAGGGAGTTGATGTTGGGGAATAACCTAGAGCCAGATGTGCAGGGGAGTTGTACACCTTCTAAAGAAGGTAATCAGAAAGACAGACAGATGTGCTTTCAGCTTGCTTTGTCCTTTCACATATCCATAATTATGGTTTTAATGGCAATGTAAAGCCAAAAGAATCCTTTTTCTAGAGCATTTAACAGTAATAAAAAACATTGTGCCTCTAAACACTCAGAAGCTAAATCCAAGCTCACAGCAAAATTCTCTGTGACTTCAGCAGTATCCAGTTTTGGCCCCAGGGCACTGAAAGCAAGCTCATACAGGGGCTAAACTTAATCTGCACTGGTATTTACGTAATTTCCCTATATGTAAACAAATTAACATTGTCACAATATTTGACTGTACTTCTGTCTTCCATGACCAATGAGTTCGAATTGTTTACAGTTATTAGCAATATAAAGTTGTCATCAATCAGCACTGTCTTCATCCTGCAGAAGTGGGGAGAGAACAGCTACAAACACCATCAGAGAAGAGCAATGGACATCTCAGCCCCAGGACTGGGCTGGGAGCATTGGTACTTGCCATAGACAGCAACAGGAAATACTCTTCTTCGTAACTATAAACTTAAAAATAGCATTTGAAGAGTAAATCTGTTTTGAGAACAGAATCCAGATACTGAGATTCAAGTTGATCAAGAGATTTAGAAAAAAAAAATCCAAATCTCACACTATTAAAAAGACAACAAATAAACAAAACACATTTCAAAGCTGAGAAAAAGGACCTGGTTTTATTTTCCTATCAAAGATTACAGCTGGGCTGGCCACTAGATGAGTGACAGATGCTCTCTATTAACCCTGTATCTTCCCAAAGGGAAGAGAAAGATAATAAGGGAGACAAATTTATGGGCTGGAAAAAAACCCCTAAAACAGATCCAATGAAAAGAATAACAATAAAATGAAATATATATGAAACCCAACATCAAACCCAGCCCTCTGATGGCAATGATGTCACTGTCACCACTGATTCTGTGGTAGCACTGGGGAAGTCCCAGACTGGACTCAGTGGCAGACAGGAACCAGATTCAAGGTTGTGAAACTGGATTCAGAAAGACATGGGTCAAGATCAAAAGTCCTCCTCAGACACTGGCCAGGGAAGAAGAGGCTTGACCCTCATGATCCCTCCGGTTTATCCTGACTATGATGTCCATGGGATGGAATCTCTTGTTGGTCAGGTTAGGGTCACCTCTCCTGTCCCCTCCTCCCCACAAGTGCCACCTCTGACTTACTACACCCCAACACAGGATACAAGATTTAGCAGTGATCTTGGTCTGCACAGGAGCAAGCTTGAGCAAGAGCCTTTCTGCACCCCAACCCTGCCAGAAGCAGACAGTGTGAGAACATGCTGTTAACTGTAGGAAGTCCATCACTGAAAGGAGTGTGAGCTGAAAAGTCAAATCACTGAACAAAATTAATTCTGTTCTAACTCAATCCAGGACATTTCCTGATAACAAGGCACAAAATAAGACAAGAGCCTTACTACACTGTGTGTCACAAAGATACTGTTGCAGCTCCAAAGAGCCTGAATGGGCAACTCCATTTGCAGCAAATCCCCAGCCAGTCAGAAAAAAAGAGCTGTGGTCTCTCAGCTCCCACTCTGCTGCACCATTCACTTTGTCACACTATTTTTCTCTTATTCCAGCAATCTCTAGAAGCATATACATTTTTTCCTCCTTCCTGTATGCTTTGAAATTTATTTTCTGGTGCATGCTTCTTCTCCTTTATGCTTCTTCCCAATATTACCCAAAAGTTTCCTTGCAGGAACTTATTTCACCCAAGTCTTTCTGGTCTAGATCTATAACAAAGCAGCAAACAGGACAAAAACCAGAAANCCTCCTTCTTTAATACATTTATGAACAGACATACTATTCCTGCTCTCCATACTCTCTCAGCTTACTGATAGCAGCTCTTGATGGTAATGACCCAGAAACAGCACACCCAGGCTCTGGTCCTACTCTAAAGTGAAGAGTTAGCCAAGCTCAGCTGCCCAGCAGTGCTAAGAGAGCCCATCCAGTACCTCCTTTGCTGGGCATCATGGTGGTCTACCATCACTCTGAACTTGTTTTTCAGTATTAATTTTTAGTCCATGCTAAGCCAAAGGTACTTGCAGGCTCCAGTCTGTGTGAGGTAGGTGGGTGGCTATAGGAAGGGATGGAAGTTGGAAGGGAGTTGATGTTGGGGAATAACCTAGAGCCAGATGTGCAGGGGAGTTGTACACCTTCTAAAGAAGGTAATCAGAAAGACAGACAGATGTGCTTTCAGCTTGCTTTGTCCTTTCACATATCCATAATTATGGTTTTAATGGCAATGTAAAGCCAAAAGAATCCTTTTTCTAGAGCATTTAACAGTAATAAAAAACATTGTGCCTCTAAACACTCAGAAGCTAAATCCAAGCTCACAGCAAAATTCTCTGTGACTTCAGCAGTATCCAGTTTTGGCCCCAGGGCACTGAAAGCAAGCTCATACAGGGGCTAAACTTAATCTGCACTGGTATTTACGTAATTTCCCTATATGTAAACAAATTAACATTGTCACAATATTTGACTGTACTTCTGTCTTCCATGACCAATGAGTTCGAATTGTTTACAGTTATTAGCAATATAAAGTTGTCATCAATCAGCACTGTCTTCATCCTGCAGAAGTGGGGAGAGAACAGCTACAAACACCATCAGAGAAGAGCAATGGACATCTCAGCCCCAGGACTGGGCTGGGAGCATTGGTACTTGCCATAGACAGCAACAGGAAATACTCTTCTTCGTAACTATAAACTTAAAAATAGCATTTGAAGAGTAAATCTGTTTTGAGAACAGAATCCAGATACTGAGATTCAAGTTGATCAAGAGATTTAGAAAAAAAAAATCCAAATCTCACACTATTAAAAAGACAACAAATAAACAAAACACATTTCAAAGCTGAGAAAAAGGACCTGGTTTTATTTTCCTATCAAAGATTACAGCTGGGCTGGCCACTAGATGAGTGACAGATGCTCTCTATTAACCCTGTATCTTCCCAAAGGGAAGAGAAAGATAATAAGGGAGACAAATTTATGGGCTGGAAAAAAACCCCTAAAACAGATCCAATGAAAAGAATAACAATAAAATGAAATATATATGAAACCCAACATCAAACCCAGCCCTCTGATGGCAATGATGTCACTGTCACCACTGATTCTGTGGTAGCACTGGGGAAGTCCCAGACTGGACTCAGTGGCAGACAGGAACCAGATTCAAGGTTGTGAAACTGGATTCAGAAAGACATGGGTCAAGATCAAAAGTCCTCCTCAGACACTGGCCAGGGAAGAAGAGGCTTGACCCTCATGATCCCTCCGGTTTATCCTGACTATGATGTCCATGGGATGGAATCTCTTGTTGGTCAGGTTAGGGTCACCTCTCCTGTCCCCTCCTCCCCACAAGTGCCACCTCTGACTTACTACACCCCAACACAGGATACAAGATTTAGCAGTGATCTTGGTCTGCACAGGAGCAAGCTTGAGCAAGAGCCTTTCTGCACCCCAACCCTGCCAGAAGCAGACAGTGTGAGAACATGCTGTTAACTGTAGGAAGTCCATCACTGAAAGGAGTGTGAGCTGAAAAGTCAAATCACTGAACAAAATTAATTCTGTTCTAACTCAATCCAGGACATTTCCTGATAACAAGGCACAAAATAAGACAAGAGCCTTACTACACTGTGTGTCACAAAGATACTGTTGCAGCTCCAAAGAGCCTGAATGGGCAACTCCATTTGCAGCAAATCCCCAGCCAGTCAGAAAAAAAGAGCTGTGGTCTCTCAGCTCCCACTCTGCTGCACCATTCACTTTGTCACACTATTTTTCTCTTATTCCAGCAATCTCTAGAAGCATATACATTTTTTCCTCCTTCCTGTATGCTTTGAAATTTATTTTCTGGTGCATGCTTCTTCTCCTTTATGCTTCTTCCCAATATTACCCAAAAGTTTCCTTGCAGGAACTTATTTCACCCAAGTCTTTCTGGTCTAGATCTATAACAAAGCAGCAAACAGGACAAAAACCAGAAACAAGACTAGCTAACAGCAGCTGCACACAGCACCAAGGGTATACCCCTAAATTTCCAGGGGAGTACAACAAACACAGCACCTCAGACCACTGTAATTTCCATCAGTTTTAAACTTGGTCCTAGAGTTTCTCCAGTGACTAACAAAATGCTCAGACCTACCAGGCATTCTGGCTACTGACCAGGTACAAATGTCGGAGTAGAGACCAGAAAGCCAGTTTGCAATCTGGCAACCAAGAAGTATATGTTACCTTAAGGGTGAAAGTAACTCCTGTCTTCTGTTTTCCATCTCTTCTTTAACATTCAAATAAAGACACAAAACCAGTTGTACAGTCTGATGATACAGAAATGTCCCTACATAGCCTCCAACACTTTTCTTTCCCCTCCCGCTCAACACAGACAGCACCTTAGCTCAGGTTCCACTTGGCAGAGAGACCTTAAAGATACCAAGCCTAACTCAAGGAGTTTGACTTTTTACTTTACTGGCACAGAAACATCAGACTGGGAAGTACACGTGTTCTCTTTTTTTGTTGTTTTTTTCACACAATTCAGAGTGTTCATGAGTGTCAAAGGTTAGGGCTAGGTTAACCACCAACCCAGTGACAGATACTCTCTATTTTTCCCCACTCCAGGGAGGAAAAGGGGAAATTAACAGAAAAAGAGAGACTTGTGAATTGGAAATGAAGCTTAAATACTTTAATGAAAATAACAACAAGGAAATGAAGAGTATATACACACACACAAAACCAATGCCAAACCCCCTTTGATGGTAACTACATCACCACTCATGCTGTAGCAGGATGACTTCAGCAACAGCTGGGACTGAGGCTCAGGAGGCTGGATCCTAGAACTCAGGAACTCTTGAATTGAGCTGGAAGGCCAAATAGGTGGAGTCTTGTAGGAACACAGCTGGGCTTCTGATCCTCACAAGGCTCAGGGTGCTCAGTCTTCTGGGACTGACAGCAGAACAAAGAGTGTCCTGAGGAACAGAGCTGGGCTTCTGATCTTCACAGGGCTCAGGTACTCAACCTTCTGGCCAGGTAAAGACCCAGACCTCTCCTTATATATACTAATTGTTAATTAGCTGCTATTTAGCTTAATTAAGCACCTGTTTGCTTGGCCTCATGCAAGAGACCCCAAGGCCCATGCTTGGTATCAAAGCCCCAAGGACTGAATATGACATATATGGCATGGAATACCTCATTTTGACTCAAACTAGGACAATGAGATGTCACAGGAGCTGGCAGCAGGTAAAGAGAAAGAATGGAAAGTTATAGGGAAAATTATAAAGTAGGAGAGAGGAATGAGACACCTAAAAGAATGTACTCATTAAAAGAATTCATGAGGAAACAAGACAGTGTAATTCACCAGGCAGCAACCATCAAATCAAAACCAAGAAGTCTTCTGGGCTACCTCCATTCTAACTGTGGCTTTTATTCCTGAGGATCATGACCAACATCAAAAGTGGAGCTGATCTCACACGCTCCAAAAATCCACAGCAGATTTTTTGGGGATAGTTTCCTTGGCATGGTTAACTTCCATCCCGCTTCAACCTCAACAAGCACTGCATTAAAATGTGTGAGAGCCCACGTCTCAGGAAGTGGCTAACATTAATTATAGCCAACAACTGCCTGTTATGTGCCTTTTCAAAGCATAAGCCGATGCAAAAAATGTCCCAGAAAAGAGAGTTGTTTCTTTTGCATTTGGCTTAAGGCAAATAAAATACAGGAATGCAATAGTTAGCCTGGTATTTATCCTCCACTAAAAAGATAAGGGCTGTGACGACAAGAAAAAGTAAGTGGGTTCTTCATGTGCTTTCCCGGGACAACAGCAGCTCTTGGGAAAGTTGAGTGGAAGAGAAGCCATTCTCCATCACAATCTTTTGACATCAGTAGGATCATTCCTCCACATGAAATAAAGTGTTGTGTTCCAAAATCTGGTGTTTATAGACTGGTGCCTTTCTGCAGTTTGGCGTTTCTTTTGGAGGGCAGGCAGGAGGGGAAAGACAGCAGTGAAAGAATTCCTTGCCTTACCCTCATTCACAGAATAGAATCCCAGCATGGTGGGGGTTGGAAGGGACATCTGCAGATCATCTAGTCCAACCACTAAAGCAGGATCACCCAGTACAGGTTGCCCAGAATCACCTCCAGGTGGGTTTGGAATCTCTCCACAGAAGGAGACTCCCAGCCTAGGCCAGTGCTCTGGAACCTTCACAGGAAGGAAGTTTTTCCTCGTGTTCAGATGGAACTTCCTGGGGTCCAGTTTGTGCCCATTGCCCTTTGTCCTGTCACTGGGCACCACTGAAAGAGTCTGACTGCATTCATAAAAACAGGAGCAAAGAAATTCCTCTGTGTGTACTGCAAGCCAACATAAACCCCAGAAAAACAAGAGTCCTTGCCCTGTCACGCATAATGAACATTCTCAGTGAACTTCACCTTCTCTGCAGTCTCCTCTGGCCGCCATGCTGCTGCCCAACCTGTTCTGCCTACAAAGAAATGTCAGGGCAGGGCCTGGAAGGGTTTGGACTAATTTTTCATCCAGCAGCACCAGCACTATGTCCTGATTCTGCCACATTTTGCTATTGCTTCAACCTCAGAACCCTCAGAAGACCAAAGCCTGCAGTCTCTGTGCAGCCAACCTTCCCTGACTCAACAGGAATGCCATCCAAACCTCGATACTGGTGTGCACCCTGACTCTGCCTATCTGCAGGAGCAGGACAATCCCTGCTTGCAGTCTCATTGCAAGCCAACCTGGCCAGTAGTCAAAGTGCGGGGGAGGCAAGGCTACGTGTGTGTTTACACCCTTGGCAGCTGATGGGTGGGCAGGGAGCTGGGAGGGATCGAGCAGGTAAAGATGGGGCGCACACATCCTTAACTACCACTTTGAGAGAGGCTGAATCAGCGCCAGGTGGATGGCTGATCACTGCTGACACAGAACTGCAATAAATCACCACCTTTCTGAAGCAACAAGGAAGCTGCAGGGGTGACTGAGTCATCCTATATCCTGACACCATTCCAGGAGCAGAGCCATGTACATCCCCCCACTTTGGGTTGTGCCCATGTCCCAAAAATAGCTTTTAAGCCAAATCCTGCAGTCATCACTCAAAGCTGAAATGCTTTATTTACACTCAGCAACAATTCATGTATGTTTTTGACACTGCTAAGAGTAACCAATGCTTAAATTATTTGCTTCATAAAGGAGTCTAACTCTGAGAGTTACACCAAGTACACAATGTTTTCTGACCCACATAGAAGGTAATAATTTGCATTTTATGGAACCACTTTGCATAGACAACCCCTTTTAATGGCCCACAACATGCTGTACAAAAATTAATAACTGAAAAGCAGTCATCAGCAATGTTATTCGTGTTACAGGTAACTCACAAACCCCATTCAATTGTAGTATTACATTTCTAATGACCTTCTGGAAAGCTGTTCACTCCAAGAGCGTTTTTTTTATTATGCATTAGCTCACAGAATGCCAAGTGATTGTGGAGGAAGTACATGACAGCTACCCAGAGCCTGCAGGAGAAGCCAGGAAAAAAATCCTCTCACAAAGATGTCAGCTTGATCCTCCTTTGGCTGAAGAAGTGGCTTTGACTTCATGAACCACCCCTCTCCCCAGTCAGTCACTTTACTGGGCTTCTCTCACAGACTTCTGACCTAATGATAGATTAATCCTACTTCATTCAGTGCCCACACATCTAAGAAGCTCCAGGGTTTTTTTTCTCTCAAACCACTAGCTTCTAGACTATTTCTGTTGCAGCATCCAAACATCTGCTGTGGATGAAAAAAGGCTCAGAGACTAGCAAAGAAATGTAAAGGCAATAAAAATTACATGAAAGCCCAGGATTTTCATAGTCTTAGGGAAATCAGATCCCCTGAATCCCACTACCACTCAGTGAAGAGTCAAGTGTATGATTTTCCATTATGCTTGTAAAAATCCCCAAATAAATGTACAACTAAATGTAGCCTCACCAGGCTGAGTATTCATTATTCTCTGAAATGCTGTTACTAAGCCTGAGGCCTCTTATTTATTTTTTTTTTTGTAGGAAATAGCCTCACTCTTGCCAACGTGTCAAAGATGCAGAATACTGGTTATAGGAAAATCCACCTCAGAGTCAGCTCTTGTCGTTGGGGAAGAACAACAAACAAACCCTATATTCTGAGCTGACAATCACCATGATCTGCCCATTAGTGTTGCGTCATTCTTTGCCGCTCTGTCAGGCTGATGGGGTCTGTCTGTGTCAAGGATGACAGTAACTCCCCATTGCTGACGTCTTTGCTCAGGGCTGTGCCATGGTCTCCAGTACACAATCTGCTCCAGAACATGCCGACTCTGTCTGTTGCCATTTCAAAAGCTTTCCTGGCATGTTTCTGCCGACTGAAACAGGAAGATTTGGGGCAGCCAGGGGCTGATTTATCTCTATATGAATGCCTGTGGGTGTGAGTTCTGCAGCTATTCCCAAGAAAACACTTTCACTGTGATAGCAAACTCCCCCAAACCCAATTTGTTTGGTGGTTAATTAGTATCCTCCACTGAAACATTTAAGACAAAAGAAAGAAGCGCTCCCCTCCTCCCACAAGCATCAAGACTTTTTAATCTCAAAGATACGCTGTATCTGACACGACCAAAGCAGAACAGATACAGCTTCCTCTTAAACAGAGGAAAACCAACAGAAATAGAAGGTTTTTATTTTCTTTGCAGTAGCACTGACCAGACACTTAAATTATAGGATCCCATACCTGAAAGCCAGGCGGTAATTTAAAACATAAATCATAAGAAAAAAACAACTATGTCCGTAACAACTCTGAGTAGTAAGAGTAACAGAGACAGTATTAGAAAACCCTGGCTGCTTTTCTTTTGCCAGTTAATAAAACAAGTCCCTGAAGTACTCATGAGTTCCTCCTCTTTGCATTTCTGTGGCGGATAAAGGGGAAAGCTGCCAGATTTGCTCCCCTGGATTCAGTCCGGCTTATTCAGCAGCTTCAGTGCTGCTATTTCAGAACCCTGCAAAAGTCTCAGAAGAGAAACCTGAGCCTCTGGGCATCTACCAGACTGCAGCTACTGTGTGTATGTAACAACCACAACAGTCCTGGAAGAAAAAGAACAGTATCCTGTTCTTCAGCATCACATGGCTGGCCAGGATCAGCAGCCCAAACCACATCTTTAAACATCCCACTTCAGAGAACACCCTGCTGCTGAAGGCAGCTTCCTAGGAACAGAATGCTGTGTAAATCCATCTGCAGCGAAAGACAAAACTTCGGCACATTTTGTCAGTACCTTTCTTGCACATCGGCTACATCCTCTTTAAGGTGGAGCTGAGATGAGCAGGCCTGTAGATGAAATTAAGCAGCAGGATCCAAACTGGATATTGTCAGAACAGAGAAACATCTTAGTCATCCTTCAAAGTTGAAGCTGAAATAGGCTTACAGCCCATTAGCAGCTCTTAAAAAGACAGCATTTGTTTTATTTTACCAGCCAGTTCTCATCTCAGACTGTTACACAGTGGAGATGTGTAAAAAGCCAATATTCAAAACTTTATTAAATAGCTATTTAAAAGGAATTCTCCACACACAAAGGCTAACAAGCCTTCTTCTCCAGGAATGGCACAACATCATCAGCACATCACCTAGAAACCTGCAAAGCCCACAGAAAATGTTACTGCCACCCCAAGAAAGGTAAGGAGATCAATTTGTTCCTTCTTCTGTGTGTTCCTGCTAAAACAAACTCCTTGCCTGATCCCCTGAATTGCAGAGGGCTCCACAAATTGAGTTAGCCATGTCTCTAGAACAGAGGTCTGTCTGCCAAACATGCATAATCACATTAAAGTTGTTTTGCTTTTATCAATAAAAACTTGGGATGAGATGATACAAAAATCCTAGGGAGAGAAGTCTAAAGGGCAAGTCCTTCCCCCTCACCGAAACAAGAGCTGTCTTTGTACGGATAACCTCCTCTGTGGGGCAACCTGGATAAACTTCTTCTTTATTATAAAAGCACAAGTTCACCAAGCTCCTTATATGTCCTGATGTATGAAATTATTCCAGCTACATATTGATAAAATCAAAGCAGTGAGGCTACGGTATTTGTAGATATATTAAGGGTTAGAAACAACATAGTTATAGCCTCAACACCTAACACACGCATTTGGTAGAATCCCCACCTGTATATATAATACCTATTTGAAGTGAACTTGCTTTTTACCTTTTTTATGGATAAAATCTATGGCTTTCTATTACAGAAAAAGAGATGGAAGAAAAACAAACAGACCATTGGAAAGGAAAAACCCTGATGCAATCCTGATGCTTTCAGATGTTCACTGGTTTGGGTTTTTTTACTATCAATAGCAATCCCCTCTCAAAAATGGGGCCTTAATTTTACTAAGCACATCCCAGTCATTAACAGATGTACCTCTGTAAACAAAACACAAACATACAGGGTTCCACCAAATAGAAAGAATGGTTTTCCCTGATTCAGATAACAAATTAAGATCACATAATGGCTTAAAAACCTATTTCTCTAAGCCTCTAATCCAGGGCTCTGCCTAAAAGCTGTTCAGGACTGGACCAATACTTCAGTTAAATCACTTGCCACTGGCATCTCAACTCCAGAATTACCTTCCTTTGAAGCAAGTGAAAGCAGACACACAGACAAGGGACCTTTGAAGCAAGTGACAGCAGACATGCAGACAAGGGATGCTGCTGGATTAATACTCTGCTGCAGAGATCTTACCCATATGCATGCACTGTTGTTGTGTATAGCATCATTATGTAAGTATATCTATTTTTAAAACAAACAGAAAACATTTGGCTGGTCACTCTCTACTATTATCCCACTAGTAAATCAGTAACCTGAAATTCAACCCACTTTAATCGTAACTTTACCAACTTAAAGGTGGAGTAATGGTAGAAATGACAAGATGAAGATTTCTGTTTACTTTTAAAATGTGAAAATTTCATCCTTTTTTATCAATAGGGTTTCAGAAGTTGCCATAATATATTATCAACCTTTGAAGGTCTTATTTTAATACACCAAACATAATTGCCATTACCAGCAGCATCAAAGTCTAGTACAACAAACTCTCTAACCCAGATGGCCCCTGCAACCCAGACAGACTCCTGGACCACCAGTACAAAAGCAAATACAATTCACAGTCAAAAGATAATGCTTCCCTGGCACACGAAGGAAAAGGTAAATTTAAAATACAACTTTTTAAACACTCAGGTATTCCTGAAATGGTCCAGGATGGCGTGTTGAAAGCTAACCTAAAGAACAATTCAGAGACTGAGTAATTTTTACTGCTTGATGCTGCACTTGTTGGAATTTGGTTTTAGTAACTTCAAGATCTTTAATACATTTTTAAGTTCTGTTACCTGCACCCTTCCACTGCCCCTAAAAAGTTGCACCAGATACTTCACAAAGATTTACTTGTTAAGAACTTCAAACAACACTGCTGAAGTCACTCCCTGGCATACCGCAATTCTTTGGTCATCTGAATCATTCCAGCTCAAGACATAATGCAATCCACACACAGGATGTACAGCTGCAGAAATCACATCACTTCTTGTATTTGAACACTTTTTTGCATGCAATTGTCCAAAGGTGACAGCTGTAACAGTACCTATCTGTGAGAGGTGACTGTAAATAGGGCAGGGAGCATACTTTACTGCAAACACATAGCAGTTATCTTTATATATATTTTAGACCTATTAGCACCTCCATACATAGTACTTTTCTGTGTCAAAATATAAAAAGGAAGACATTTTTCCAGAATTCAGCTACAATAACATGGCAGGCACTTCAAATGACAAGTCATAAAGCTAATAAAATAAAACCCTTTCAGAGCACACTATTATATCAGGAGTTCACTGACACAGGATGTTATGAACACTAATGCCATAAAGTTTTTCAAAATAAGTTAGACATTTCTCAGAGAGGACAATCCATCAGCAGCTGTTAAACACAACAGCCTCAAAGGAACTGCCAGCCCAAAGATTTCCCAGAGCAATGACTGCTGGAAGGGTTTGCCAGGAGGAGGAGAATTCTATATTCAGAGTTTTCCTACACACCTGTAAGTGGCCCCATTAGAGAAGATACAGAGCTAGACAAATCTCTAGGCTGACCATGTATAACTGCTCTCATTCAGTTCACAGAATTTAAGATGTCAAGGCATTAACCTGTTAATAAATCAAAACTGAAGCAGACTAGTAAAAAAAAAAAGTCTTAAAATTACTGATTGCATACCACATTCCACACCACCTCCTCCCTGAATATCCTACAGTAACAAGGCCTTGACAACATTACCTATTCCCAAAAGTACCTCTTTAGGTTCCAGCATACCCAAAATGTGCTCGTGCTTACATACATTTAGTCACAAATATGTTACACCGCACAAAGACCAGCCAGTAGCGTAGTGATATATTTGCAATTGTCCATGAAATCCCTTTGCAATTAGATGCCTGCTTATATAGAATCAAGCATAGTCAGAAAGGAAATAATAATAACAACAACAACAATAATAATAATAAACAACACCCTTTCTGGAGTATTTTTGAATGTGTATCCATAACATAGTCCTGTTCCATCATCATCTTCTGCTCAAGGATGGAAGAGCAGCATCCTCAGAGGTACCTTACCTTTCCCTGAACAAGATGAAGGCTGGAAGAGCTCAGGCTCCATGCCAATCCATTATGCTGAGGAACACCTTTCCTCTCCTCTCTGTGTCCCAGTGGCTTCCCCCACAGTCCAGGCTCCCACCTTCCCCTTGCTACATCCACTCTTGTCTGTCCTGGCAGGGTCTCACCTCTGATCAACCAGCAATGCCTGTGCCAACCTCTGCTGCACAACATGCACATCATTGCCTCCTCTCGGAGCAGATTAGGGGAGACAAGCCTTAAACATCTCTCCTGCAGCAACACTGCCTCCACAACAAGAAGAAATAGCCAACTAATAATGGACCAGTTGAGGGGCTGCCAGCTGCAGCCAACGTGTCTGGAATTATACCTTTTTGTAATTTAAAAAGCTTCCAGTTGAGCATTGGTCATCTTTGTAGACCCGATGGCTGCACTACAATTCACACCCAATCTGTACAGCACCCCAGGCATCATCAAGCTGTGCACAAAGGCATTTGCCAAGGCCTTTGCCTGTCAACTAAATGAAGCTGAAAGTAAGTTTGCCCATGCGTGAGGTGGCACATAATGCATCGCAGAAGCTCCTGGAGTACAGATGATCAATACTAACTGTATTATAATCCCAGGAAGTTTACCAAAAGCTTATTTAGGATGTTACCATGTCCACTTATTGTGGTTTTGTCCAGTATTTGCAATATGGAAACAGCAGCACATTTCTATGATGTAAACGGTTGCCCTAATCCACAACATTATATATATATATCATTTGTTTACCCAGAGTTGAATGATCATTTCACTCTTTGTTAATCTGATTGCATAACACACTCCAAGCAGCCTTAAATAACCAAGCTGCTCTCTCCAGTGCACAGTAGTTGAAACCACTCATTTGAGCACCTGGCTTCTTCTAAGAAACAAAAGGAAACAGATAATGGAGAAAGAAGAAAATAAAGGAACCTGGCCACTGCTTTCACAGTCGACTACACAACGTTATCACAGCATGCAGATGCAATGTAGTAACTTCACACTTGGAGCAGGCTGTGAGTGCAAGGTAGAGCAAAATGTTTTCAACCACTGAACAATATTGCACAATTAGAGCACATTCTGCTAGATCTTATTCACAGCTGCAGTGCTAGGGATTATGCAAACTACATAGCGTCAATTTTCAAAACAAGTAAGTGCACGTACATAAACAAAGGCCGTAATTTACGTGGCAGATCCCATAAAGGCTTATCTACCACATGACGTCACACCCAGAAATTACAACTTAAAGTAGCAGTGCCAAGCTGCTCCAGTCCTCTCACCCCAAAATGAACACAATGAATATCAAACACTACTCAGCCATGCCTGTGCCTCCTGGAAATAAACACACATCATGAACCTCCCGAGACAAAGTAGTATTTAAAGGTTTTTCAGACAATGAGAAGATTTATAGTTATTGCATTGCATCATCACAAAGTCTTAAACAAATCAAGCTGCCTCATCTTTTAATACTGAAGATAATATAAGGCTAAACAACATCAAGCAGTATTGGTGCACTCTATTTGTACCAAAGGGCAAGTACCTCCAGCTCCCAAAAATGGGACATCTTCAGAAACACGTCGCCTTACAGCTATTATCACAGAGCAAGTTAGAAAAGCAAGCCCAAAATATACATATTTCCTTGAACAGACTGAGGACCAGAATTTTTCCACTGAAATCCAACCAAGCAGGGGAAGGAGAAAGTGAAGGACAGGTGAATGGGAAACCAAATAAGGTGAGGGACATGTTCCATCATCTCTCAGTTTTAGTTCATCAGTCCATGATCAGGTCATGAGAAATCAAGAGGCAGTATCAGGGGCTAACACAAAATCTCCTATTGATCACAGCCAGCTTTCTACAGCACGCAATGAAATTCATCCTCCTGACTGATACCCACGGTGGCAGCCTCATCACAGAAGTTACAGACAAGAGCGGCATCACCAAACGACTCTCTAAACAACACACAAATATCTGCTCCTCCAGCCCACGGTCACCCACAAAACTGGAACAACTACCCAGTGCCCCTAGGACCTGCCTGCACCAAGGTACTACTTATATAGCAGGCCCTGCAGCAGGAAGGAAAGAGGCTCCAGCGAGTCAGTCCACGCCAGCTGGGTCTGTGCCGTCTCCATCACACTCAGCCTGCACCGAATTCACCATTTCTGCGTGTTATTACAAATCTGACATCACAGCAGTGCAAGCACAGTCTGACATCTACAGTTAACTCAGTGATGGTGTCAGTGCCGCCTGGCTTACAGGCGTTAGGTGTTGCAATATGCTTGCTGATGAACCCTTGAAAGAGAAGATAGATAGATAGATACACAGATATATGCACACACATAAAACACATACATAAAACCTTCTAGAGGAAGCCTAGCAGTGACTTCATTCTCCAAGAGGCCAGCAGACCTGCAGCAAGCGGAGGAAAATGCAGCAGCAGCAGCAGACTCTCCCCCCTCCGCCTCTCTCCAACTCCGTGCCGTGGCCACGCCAGCCGCCCCCAAAGCAAAGAGATGCCGTTCGAAGCCCGGGCTGCCTGCCCGTAAGGGAAACCCCTGCCCACCCTGCAGCCATTTCGCCTCCAAGCCGCTAAGACCTCAGTCGCCGTGCCCCGTCCCCTCTTCCCCCAGCCCCGGCGTCTGGCAGCACTTGGCGAACTGCGGAGAAAGGCGCCCGCTCCCCGTACAAAGCCCGGCGGGATCATGAATAAAACATCACCCCGAGGAGACGCGCGGAGGGGGTAGTCGAGATACAGAGAAATAAGGGAATAAAAAGGCTTCACGGCGGCCGGGGGACGCGGTGGCAGACACGGCCCCGATTGGGGGGGGCACACTTCTGGACCCTGACCTCGGCCCCGGAGCGGGGGGGCGCCGCCCGGCCCCAGCCCGCGCGC
>VWZO01008182.1:0-118606 GCA_013396975.1 Bucco capensis | reverse complement strand
CTCACCGCCCCGCCGCCCGCCCCCACCGGTACTGGAGGACGCTTACCTCGGGGGAGCGGCTCCCCCGCAGCAGAGAGAGCCGCCGGCGGACGCCGGGCGCGGCTCTGGGCCCGGCTGAAGAGGGAGAGAGAGACAGAGCGGACGAGGCAGGCACGAAGGACTCGGCGGCTCCAAGTAAGTGTGTGAGCCCAGCGGTGGCGACAGCGGCAGCAGGCGGGCGCGGAACGGCCTCTCTGGGGAGCCGAGGGCGGGCCGAGACTGGAAAAGGGCGGTGCGGAACTAGGGCCGCTCCCCGCCTCGCTCCTCCCTGATGAGGGACCGAGCGGCGCCCAAGGGCCGCCCTGGGTCGGGGGTCGGGGGCTGCGCGGCCTGCGCACTGTGAGCCCAGCGAGGCCTCGGGCCGGGCTGCGATCCGTTCTCGCGGGTCGCTGCCTCAGCCAGCCCGCAATAGATGCCTGGCCGGGGCGGGCCCGAACGAACTAGTGTCGGCCGGCGGAGGGACTAGGGGCCAGGGGCCTTTATTGACAGGGCAGGTGAAAAATCAGTTGAAATAGTGAAGACGTTTAAAAATAGCAGCGTACCCTTAATTGCAATGGTCGCATCATGAAACAGTTGTAAATTAGTGTTAAAAAATGTGCCCTTTCAAATGCTTTTCTTCAAACAGGAGTAGCAGGCATGGATAACATTGTGCCATTTTTATAGTCAGTTTGGAAATCCTTTAAATAAATTTCCTGTCCTTTTACATTAACTGTTAGGAATGAACCACAGAATGGTTTGGGTGGGAAGGGACCTTAAAAGATCATCTAGTCCAATGCCCCTGCAGTCGGCAGGGTCATCTGCAACTAGATCAGGTTGATAGAACCCTAGACAACCTCACCTAGAATGTTTCCAGGGATGGAGCATCTACGACCTCTCTAGGCAACCTGTGACAGTGTCTTACCACCCTCAGCATAAAAAAGGTCTTACTTATCTCTAGTCTATGATTCTATGAAAGGGTAAAATAATACGTTTGTTTACCACATCCTTGGCACGATCCCATTTGCAGTCAGTTCTGCTTTCACCTTTCTAGCTATCTAATTATTTTTCTCTCCATTGGAAATCACTATCAGAAAAATGGTGGAAATAAACAAAAACAAGAGTTTCCAAAAGAGAGAGTATTTCCAACTCCAGGTTGACAACTTTGAAGTCCGACAACTTTTTTTTCCACCTTTTTCACTGCAGAGATCCTGATACTGTTCCCAGAGATACATGGGGCTTTTATAGGGAAAAATACAGGCTTGGTATGCCACTATAAACGGTACTTCCAATAAAAATGACCATACAAGAACAGCATAAAGCAAACACTTTGTTTAGCCTCCCTGATGTTTTCCTTGTGATGTGTGCAGCTCATTAACATTCATATTATAATTATTTTCTGGTAAATCCTCTTCCTTATGCACAAATTTATTGATCAAGTTTTAGTCTAACACTCTCACATAGTCAAAAATACTTCTAAAAGCAGAAGACAGTTAACTTTTGGTTTCTCAAGTTTGTTTTCCTCATTTTTGAGAAGAGATATTGCATACTGGAGAGTTATTTTTAGAAGCTAGAAAATGCTAAATAGTGTAAACAATTTCTGATACCAGAACAGTTTTAGTACCACGTGTAACCAATGTCAAATGAACCTGAAGCTCTGTTCCTGCATAGTGGTGCCCAAAACAAGTATTAGTTCATTACCCTAAGAATAAATCAGAGGTTTAATATCAAAATCAAGGGGTAGAGGTTGTTCCTACAGTAAGATGACAACTTTCATTGTGATTTTTTTGGACAGAATAAAAAAATCATCTTTTGTGATTCAGTTCTGCTGCTGCAGCAGGAATTAATAGACTTGGAGAGTCTATTTAGTCCATGGGAGAGCCATGGACTAAAGAGTAGCCAGAAACAAAGAAAAGGAAGAAACACACAAGCCCCTCAAACTCTTGGAAAGGAGAAGAATGATGATAGATAGGATAGATAGGAGTCACTGGCTCCAGAGATTGCACCTGATTGTCTTCTTTTGAAAGAATCTCTACCTCTGGGCCAAATTCTGCCATACTAAAATTTGGGACCCTTCCTTCTCTAAGGCAATACCTTGATTGCCACCGAAACCCATAGGCTCATTGTCTGGGAGCCCTCTCCAAACAGGGCTACCTCTGGCATCAGTATGAGGTTCCTCCATGTTGTCCCTGACACAGAAACACACTAGATCAGAGAGCAGAGACAGTGATGTGCACAGTTAATTTCCACTGAAGCCAGTAGGCTTTAAAGCTGGTGGTTTGGCATCTCGAAGTCTAAAATTTTGCACTGTGAGAGGTTATTTGTTAGTTTTGTCTAAGTGTTATCTCTGTTCTGGTGAATCCATTTGATTAGAGCATGATTTTTACCCAGGCTGATGTATATTTTTTCCAATGTGGATTTAATCAGAGTGGGAATATGGACTTCTTTTCTCATGCTTGTACTCACATTATACTGTCACAGCACACTCACATTCAGCAAAGAGCATTTTCAGTGCAGTAACACTAACTGCATAAGAAGAGTTGAAATCATTATAGCTGGTCTATGGGTGGAACAAGCCTTGAAGATGCAAAATGTAGAAAGAAGTGCTAGAGGCAGTAAGGCTTGTAAGAGAGCAGTTAACACAGTGGACTAGAAACACCAATTTGGTCTGTTTACATAAACAAAACAAAACAAGTTATTTGGCTTTCATCAGACTTCTGCAGAGAAATCTGTGTGTATGCGTGCCACACATTAAGTTAAACCAACACAGTGATGCCTGTAGGGATCTATCTGCTTTCTTTTCTCCTAAAAATGGGAATACAGATCACTCATTTATGCCGATGTGCTTATGTCCTTCTTGTTACAGGTAAAAAATAAGCTGTTACTTTAATCAGGTAGTTGTCATCTGCACAACTGTCTGTGTTCCAAGCCTGGCAACTGTTGCAAATGCTTCTGTTATCCTGTTTTATTTTCTGAAAGGTATTGGTGATTTCCTGACACTTTAATGAAGCTCTACAGTTCAGAAATGGGAGGAATAAGAGAAGTCATGGCTTAGCTTACAGATAAATAGGTGAAATTGCTGCACATTTTTCCCAATTAATGTGAGTTCAGAAGAAAAACTCAAATGCTGCACAAAGTGCTGCCAGGAGCAGTTTAAAGATTCTGATTAATTGGTATTGTCTAGACCTTGCCTGGGAGATGCTAACATAAACTCTGCAAGGACAAATTCGTTTTCTATTTAAGAATATAGGTCCAAAACATTGAACTATTATTTCCTAAATGTGCTGTTAATCAAAGGTCATTGTAAACATAATCTCTGGGGTGAGAAAACACAGTCTCTGAGAAAGAGCTCTGGAAGCCTACGTTCTAAAGCCATTCCTCCATCTCCAACGACTGGAGGAAAACCAGATTCAGGCTCAGGTGGACCAGATAGCTGATGTTGCTGGATGATGAAGAGAGGGCACAGAAAGGCACAAGCTCTGTAGGTTCAGTTTCCTCCCATGGATTTTCCATGTCCCATAAAATTTGAAGACGTCATGTACCAAAAATGTTTACAAGATGGCAAACTTGATAAGGTGGGTTTGATACTGTAAAGCAACAAGCTGCTCTTTGAGCTGTTCTGCTGCTTGTCAAGCAATACACGGATTCATATGTGAATTTCCCAGCTCGTTTTTAATGGTGCATTAACATCAAAGTCTAGCTCTACGTATTTAAATGATTACAAATTAGTGGATGTTTTGCTTTGCACAGTCTGGCCCTGTTTGTTGCATTCACTGTCATGATTAAAATGGAAATGGTGTTAATCTGCAACAAAGAAATGAGTGGATCACAAATTCTCAGCCTATTAAAGGGTGCATTTTAACCAATAAATAATTATCTTAGAATAAGTAACACCCTTGGAAACATGAACTACTCTCATTGATCCCACTGAGAAATGCACCTATTCAGAGGGTGAAAAGGAGGCTGAAATAGTTAAAAAAAGTCAAAGATTAATCTGCATTACTTAAAGCTGCATAATTGTTGTTCCCATTTTCATCATTAAGGAATGGGGTCTACATGAAAAACCCAGGAGAGAAAGCAAGCCCAGCTGCAGGAGAAACCTATAGGTACCCCTGGGAATTGTCAGACAATCTTTACTGATCCCGGTTCTGTATGCAATGTTTGTCTATTTACTCTTCAGATTCAATTATTCACATTATACCTGAGCCTGCAATTAGGGAAGATAAGACAAAATAGGGAGATAAGCCCTCAGATAAGCCACATACTTTGTGAATGCTGTATAAACAAGAATAAAAGACCTGTGTCAGAATATCCAATTCTTAGGTCCTAGTTCCAGATTAGTGATTTAGCAAAGCTGTCTATCAATTTCAGGCAAAGGCAGAGAGAATAAAGGGTAAGCAGGAACTTTAAGTTTTAGTTATTCAGCGCTTGGATGCAGCACAGATACTGCTGAAGTTCATACATTGAGTTTCTTAGCCTAAAACATCTTTCGTGCTGGGACTGAGTTGTAAGCCATGTGCCTGTGCTATCGTAAGATAAACCAACACAGATCAACTTGGTTTGCATGCTTGGAGGCACAGTTGGTCAGAAACCCCCACAGTTTGCTCTACTGCTTTTCCAACAAGGCAATATATGATCTGAAAACATGAGAAATGAGTGACAAGCAAGGACTGGGTATTGTGGTCCTGTTTGAGGCACCAGCAAAAGATCCCTTTGATGTCCATTCTGCAGAACTGGATCCAAAGCACATTCTGAGTTATGCTTGTTACTGAGTTAGCATCAAAAAGCCAAGAACATTGTTTTCTAGTCTACACTTGTTTCTTAGTACCAGTTAGGTTATCATGACTTTCTGTTTCAGCCTGTTAAGCTTTAACACAGCTTGCTTTGACATTAAATTAGATAAAAGAGCACTTACTTGAGGAGTTCTACCTCCTCCTCTAGAGAGGTGGCCATCTCCCATTGGGAGCACTGAGGGACACTGCTCACTAGTGATTTCTCCCACTCCTCACCTCCCACAGATTTCCAATATACACAGATTTAAGTTAGAGCCCAGTTTTAAGTTCGAGTTTTAAGTTAAGTTAGAAAAAGGGAGATTGCCCCACAGAGAGACCTCCTTGTATACTGATACTTTGGAGACTGAATTACCAGCTCGTACAGGCTCCTGATGACCACAAACCACATCCCTTTGGATGTGCTATGGTAGCAAATGCCTCAAAGGAGGGTGCTAAGACCTTGGCTCAAATGGGAAGAGTTATTGGAAGGATGGCTTTATGTTGAATTTTGCTGTCTGGATGTTTGGGAAAGGGTTAGGTTGGTGTGATGAGAGATTAGAGTTGGCAGGATGGCTGTAATACAACAGTAGCAGTTCACTTGTTGTAGTAAGATCTTAACTGCTGATGTTGAGTATTGAGATTACTACATTAGGGGATAAGCATTGTTAAATTTTAAGTAAATCGGTCATTCAGAGGCCCGTAAAAACACTGTTTGCAAAATCATAAAGCAAAAAATGACAGGTATAAGAGTCGTGAATTAAAGGATTTTTTTGTGTATTTTAACGCACCAGGGGAAAAAAACTAACAACAAGCCCACATTTCAAGTTCAGAACTAGTTGAAGGATTGCTTCAAACAGTGTAAGCTGGGATGGATGAAGTCATCATTTGTGTTTTACTCAAGCCATTTCTCATCATTAAAGCAAGTGAAATGACTGTGCACCATGTGCAAAGCTAAACCTGAACACAGCTTTCATTAGGTCAAGGTCTCAGGTCTTAGCATCTCACATGGGCAAATATTGGTTCCATTAGTAGCCTAAAACATGGAGTGGGCCTGAGGAGCAGAGCTACAAGCCATGGCTAAGAGGCCATGTTCTAACTGCTAGCACAACTTCCTTCTTTTCATGCACTGGAAGTGGGCATCAAAAAGAAATACACAAATGGATTTGTCTGCATCACTTTTAATACCAGAAAAGAGAACATACTGACTTGAGAACACTGCTGTCTGTATGGGATTGGAGGTCTATTTCATTGTGCAACATTGTGTGTTATTCCCTTTTATTTTCCAAGCTGAGAAAAGAAAGAAAAAATTATTATGCAACCATTATGGCAGAGAAGTTAATTGCATTCAAATCAAGGCAAAGTTATGGTTCCCTTAGAAACTGTAACTTGGTCCAAAACACTGAGCTCTTTTGGAGTGATGGCTGCTACGCACCTTTGCAGAAAACATTAAACTGACAGAAAGTGCATATTATAGTCAATAAGGGAACTATTATATTGAATTTCACAACTTATATGGATATGTGATTGATCAGAAGTGCATTTCTACTGTGATTTTTATATATAGGTTATGATACAGAGCTGTAGGGTAAGATATGTCTGCCTTATCCTAGGCATCTGGAGTTTGATGTCCATGCTACAACTAGTCATCCATGGGTCCTTTTAAAGTCAGTGGAGAAAAATAAGGACCTCCAAAGGCTGATTTATCTTAAGATTAAATGAATGATCTGCTGGAGGCTTGTGTTTTGCTAGGATAACTAGCATGAGCACAGGCACCTAAGTTCTGATGTCTGAACCACATGAGGTGAATCCATCCTCAGGGAACAATTCAATGGAAAACAATCTTACCGTTGTCATTTTGAGAAGCTTTCCCACAATAAATGTATAAAAAGGTTTGTCTTTCTTGCTTACCTAATTTGTTAGTGTCTATTTGTCTATCCTCTTCCGGAATTCTCATTGTTCAGCCTGGAGATATGTGGACATGCTACCACTTCAGCAGCAATTCCTCAAAAAAAAGTGTTTTCAGTTCATTATTAAAACAAACTTGCTTGCTCCCTAGGCTGCTCAGAAGTTTCTCTCTTGCAGAAAGAAGAAAAACAGTTAGTGGAAGGTAGGATGTTCCTTCCAAAAAAGGCAGGGAGAATATTGCCAGCAGTCTTGTCTTAATCGTCTCTGAGGCTTAGAGGCAGAGAGAGGAACTGGGATAGCAATAAGAGAGATTAAAAGGCAGATATCTGAGACTAGAATTTGAAAAAAATCTACAAGAAAGTTGCAGTAGACACTTATGGTGATTAAAAATAGCTTAGGAGTTCACTCTAGGTAAGTTTAGTTTGGTTTGAGGCCAAATCAGAATGAGCATTTCCATTGAACTGTGTTAAAATATGACCCATAGTTCGGGTGTTACTTACGCATGTTTAAGCTGAATGAAAAAATGGACTTTCCATCATTTCGAGCTAATGTCCAAACAATGGGGACTATTTGGGCTAGAGAGGTTCAGATTCAATGTCCAGCTCAAAAATTTATATATGGCAGGGCTCATCTTTGGTTAAAAATGGCGTGAAAGCATTCTGGCCCCTCCCAAACCAGTGAAGGGCAGTACCAGAAAGTAGTTCTGTGTTGTTTTCACAAAATGCAATTATGTGACTACCTTTTTTTGAAGTCTGGAGACCTCTGTGAAGTGAGATGTGTAACCAGTCTTTTCACCAGCTTCTTCTGTTGCTGAACAACAAGGACAGGGAAAAGGAAAGCCATATTAGATCCACAGGCTGGTGTGGAAAAGGTTGGATGTTTTGCTCAGTCTGGCCTGACTCCATTTTAACCTGTCTCTGAAGGACTATGCAGAAAATCTACTGATGCCCCTACCAAATGGTTTGAGTAGACTGCCCATCACCTGCCCTCCCCCATAACAAAAAGAGCCAAAATGTGGACCTCCACAAAGAGGAGAGATGCAATTTTATGTGTGGGTTTTTCATGGCAAAAAGACAGTATCTACCCAGAAGAATGTCTGTCACTACTGTGTGGGTTTTTCATGGCAAAAAGACAGTATCTACCCAGAAGAATGTCTGTCACTACTGTCCATGGGGAACAGAAGGGAATCTGACCTTAGCAAAAAACCAAGACATAGGCATTTCTTCCACTACTCATGTGATCAAGCTAAATATTGAATAGTGCACTGAGCAGAAAAGTGAATGTTCAGCTCCAGCTCCTCCAGGAAAGAAGCTAGCTCTGAATCTTGGGGCTAGTTCAGAGCTTCTCTTGGCAAGGCTTTCATAGGCCAAGGAAATCTGGGGCTGCCTCTTTCGGTTTAGGCTCTAGGGCACTTTCTCCAATACAGACATAAGGCAGCCTTTTCAGGGCAGGGGGTAAAAGATGTCTTACCAGCAGTGATAAGGAGAAAAAAGAGAAGCTGCAAGCTTTTTGCATCAGCTTCAACAATATCTGCAGCCTGCTGGTTGTGGGATGGGGTGCTCCAGGCTTCAAAGAATATGGAAGTAACTCCTCTAAAGTAAGAACTGCCCTGGGTGCCTGAAGAAACTATAAACCAAACTAAATATTAACCTACCTCTGAGCATTGTAGCAGTGTAATTTTTTACAACATACTGTGCCTGAGATGGTGCAAACATCTGTTACTGGGTTTGTTGTTTGTATTGTGTGTGTGTGCTATATGGTCTTTGGAGAAGGGAAAGAACTGCCACTCTATGAAGTTCACTGTGACTCAGAGGTCCAGGTACAATGCTACAGAAAAGCTGGATTGAGCCAGATTGAAAGAAAACACTGTAAAGATACTTCGACAACCCTCTGTTCACATTCAGAGGTGGAGCACTTCATCTGAGGTTTAAAAAACTTTGCTTTTCACCATCTGTGCAATGGTAAAGGGAGATCGTCCAACTTTGTACAGCTACAATAAAGAAATACAAAGTGTTGTTTCCTCTGTCAGTTGCCATGCGGCTGTGCTTTCCCCCATGAGCTGCTGTTGGCAGCTCAAAGACGTGGAGCAAACTTGAACCTCCAGCTTGTGCTCTTTGTGACTTCTACTGTTGACCAAAAAGGGGAAGGGAGTTCTCAGTACCTAATGTCCATCCAGCACAGCCCGTCAAAGATACCACCTCTCTGGACAATTCGTTCTTTCAACCATTTTGTCTAATCTAGCTGCCAATCATCAGTTACAAATGTTCTGTAGACTCTAAGCAATGAACGGGGCTTTTTTGGTATGTGCATTCTCCAGGTCTCATTAGAGGTAGCACTAATATTTACTTGTTTACATTTCAAATGAAAGGGAGTCTATTTACATCAGTAATTTGGTCAATATTGGCACAGCCCAAGTGCCAAGTGGAGAGCTGGATGATGTTTTCATTAGCCCCAGCACTCTATCATGCTGCAGTTTTTCTTGGGAGACTATGTTTTCTGTCACTGTAGTGTGACCAAGGCTGTGGAAGAGGAGCAGTTAATAGGGCTTTCTGCTAAAATCTCAGGTTTGTTTCTGAATGAGGTGATAAAAGTGCTTCAGAGCTTTACTCTTCATTACCATTGCCTCTGTCTCAGAAACCAGCTTGCCTGTGCTTTGTTCACTAAGCATCTTCTCTTCCTCCTTATGCACTTCCTGCCCAAGCTGAGCCCCACAAATCCTCAACTTCATGTGGAGACCTCAACTTTTGCCTCTTACCTGCCATACTAGCCCTGTGTGTGGAGCAGCTGCTACTTGTTCATCAGCATCTGCTTGATGTGACTATAATTTTCCATTCCTAAAATGTGGTTAGCTGGGAAGAGAAATGCAATACAGGTATTTGTTCATGGATACCCTTGTGAAAGCACACTACAGATTATGTTGTTTACATAGTTTTCTGTGGCACTCACCACAGTATTTTGAGGATAGAAATGGATTTGTTCTTAAAATTGGTCCAAGGAGGGGATGTGTACCAATTCCCATGTTAGAGATGGAAAAGCTAAGTCAGGGAAGCAAAATGACTTGCTCAAGGAGTCTGTGGAGGAAGAGTGAGAGGGGAAATCCCATCTGCCAAAGAAGGAACTAATCCAGACTACAGGAAGCATGGGTGATGACTCAGTTGCAGATGATAAGGAGGTTGGAAGGCAAGGGAAAGCTGACCTGAAATCTGGATGGATGCAAGAGAGAGACAAACTATATTTTCTGAAATTACAAGAAAGTTCCTGTATATCTGCAGCCGAAAGGAAAACCAGTATCTGAGTCAGGCTAGGATTTACTATCAGCAAATAAGGAGACTGTGAATTACAAGTCATCTCTGCTTGGCTTGAGCGCACTCTTGGGCAGCATGCTTGGAGCAGAGCTGCTGCTTACAGGGAGTCTGAATTCAATCCTCTGAACAAAACATCCCCTCTTGGATCAATAGTTCTGTTCACAGCAGAGGTTGCAAGACAGGGTCAAGAGAAAGAAGTTGTTATTTTTCTGCTGTAAATTCTCAGTTTCTAGCTAGTAACCATTGCTCTTTTCTGCCTGTTATATGTTACTTTGCTTGAGCTCATGTTACTTCATGTACTTTATTATTTTTTATCTTCAAAAGTGATGGAAAAATAGTCATCCTATGAGTTTTTTGCATAGTGATATGACAGCAGATGTTTAGATGCTGAGAACTACAGAAACAGTCAGACCATTCATACGAATTTAGTAAAGTTAGTCTACACTGAACCAAGTCCATAATTCATTGAAGGGAGTTTTTCACTTGTCAAATAATTCCCAAGAAGGTCATTTCAGTCTAATGGCAAACTTTGTGTTCAACCACCAAAATCCACTTCTACCTCTTCTCCCACTCAGTTCTTTAGATAATACGCACATTGGTGTCAGAAGTGTGAAAACTATCTCTAAATCCAAGAACAAAGTGTGTCTTAGTAACGAGGACAAAAATTCCCCATCAACAACGACTTAACTCAGCAACTGCTATCTCTCTGGGATCAGGATTTCGTGGTGGTCTTTGCAACCAAGTATTGCACTGTATGAGTAAAACTCCAAGCTTGTATCTTCCTTTCAGCTGCTGTGGGAGCAAATATGTCAATGCAGAGAAGTACGCAAAGGTACAGTTACTTACAGGAATGAGTAAAGCCCAGTGAAAGGTGAGCCAGTATGTTTTCCCTGGAGATATTTCAGATAGCTCCAATTTTTACAGGGACTACAGGTTATGAGCAGAGATAGCTTCATGGTAGCTTTTCTGAATCACAGAGGCAAAGCAGAAGGCAAATGTCAATCATCAGGTCAATAGAATGCAGTCATCTGAGTTTGGAAAGTATGGCTCATTTTTAGGTTGAAGTTTGCAGGGAAGATTATTTGATTGACTCAAAGAACTTCCTTGTCAAGCTTGCAGTAGATCTAAACTAGGTTGTTTTTGTGCCATAGGGTGGCTGTATGTGTTTCTAGAAATCGTATTTGCACACCTCTTGATGCTGCAGTGTACTGTTGTTACTTTATCTTCAGCTAAAAGTGAGAAGGAAGAACATTTGCCTCCCTTGTCTTTATGACTTCTGGACCAGCCCAGATGTGACTTTCTTCCCTCTCCTAGGCCAGCCCAGACGTTTCCTTCAGTTATTGTCCCCTGGGTGCCCTAACATCTCTAGTGACCACTGTCCTGAATGTGGATTGAAATGTGCTGTCTAAATAAACACAGTATTTCTTCTTGATCTGAAGCAACTGTTTCTTCCTGGCATTCACAGCTTCCTGACAGAGGCATTTACTGGGTTTATTAACAAAAATAGCTCTCCCCTTTTGGAGTCAGTTTTTATTTACCTTAACCCTGCCACAAAATTTTCTTTGGATGCCAATGAGAAGTGAAAGGAACTTCTAGCAATAAAGACCTTGTAAAATATAAGTAAAATGTAGCTCCAAAGGATGTAATATCTGAAATGAAAGGCATCTTTCAAAGCAGCCCACTATATAGCAAACACGATGCCTTCAAAGCTGGCAAGTGCACAAACCAGCTTCATTGTTTAGATAACATCCCTCTTTGAAACCTGATGGTGGGAGAAACTGATGCAAAGGTAAAGAATTTTATTTGTGAAGGAAAGACGGACTGGTAGACATATGCATTTTGAAACTTGAAGAAAGAATCTCTTCATAAGATTGCATATTGAATTAACCTTATAGCTTTAGTGTGCAAATCAAGCCTTGAACAATGTTATAAATGTATTTGCAGTCCCTCACTAAACTACCTGTTGGATTAATTGCAAGTCTGTCCCCAGAATGAAATGCTTAGGGACTCTCCTTAACTGGAGAGATTCCAAACTTTCCTGTGTATGATCCTGGGCAACCTGCTCTGGGTAACCCCGGTTTAGCAGGGGTGTCAGACTAGATGATCTCCAGAGGCCCAACCCAATCCCCACCAGTCTGGGATTCCGGGATTCTGTGAGTATATTTGAAGCAGCTTAATGTTATGTAAGGATGTGCCAGCTTAATCATATTCATTAACAACTCCTTGTAACAGGCAAAGTCACATAGAGAACCAGGGAAGATACTAGATTTTATGCTCAGCCCTGAAAAAAAGGCAGCAATAATAAAAACACTGTGGATTGCCATTTTGGACCTGAGCAGACCCTTGTACCAGGCATGCAGGGTCTTCATCTTTGCTATGATTTGTGTGTATATTATTGTTTCCTTTTCAAACTTCCTATCTGATAACATGTAAAGGAATATGTATTCTAGAGGACTGCCTTGTTAGAGTACAGATTTGTTTCATAGAAAGTCAGATGTTTTCGGTGACATGTAAGAATGCTGAGGCTAAAAAGCATTAAAATAGCTACAGCTAGGGATGCATGTTAATGCAGCAGGAGCCTACATGAGTGCACTGGGGAAAGAGCTGCACATCCTTCCAGCAGGCTGGAAATTATTGCCTGGTTTGCTTAAATGAAAAATGTGCTGTGCTGCAGATTGGATTTTGTGTCTGACACAATTTTGACCCATTGAAAAATGGGAAAATAAATTCTTCTGTTGTCAATAATGTTTTCAGCTGTTTTCTGAAATGCTCTTCATTACTGGAGGGAATATCACTTTGGAAGGTGGGGCTTGGGGTGGGGAAGAGATTACCCCAAACTCTTCCACAATGTCTTGAGCACTTAAAAAATATCTTGTTAAAAACTCATTGAAATAATAGGTATACCTGATTTAACACTCAAATCTGAAATAACTTCATTTATAGATGTCCAAGTGTCTCCACTGCAGAAATGTGGGAGCAGCAGCTCTTTAACATTAAATTAAATTTAGTGAGAGGAAGAATCTTTCCAATTATAGGTACCAAAGATAGTAATTTTCTGATTTACACTGTATAGATACTCAGAAATGAGAACAGGGAAGAGCTGAAGCATCTCCTGTGTAAGGCAAAGATAAAACCAACTACCATTATTTTCTATTCTCTAAGGATATTGAGGAAGACAATATTGTGGCAAAGAGCAGCTTGTTGAATATATGTGATAACCAGAAGCTCACCAAAAGACATGTTTAGTGTTGTTAATTCTTGTGATCACCTCACGTTATTTCTTTTTATCAATTCATATGGCTCTCCTTCTGGGGATAGCCTGTCTCTTAGCTGACATTTGATGTGTACTGTGTTAGCACTGCCACATCTCCAACAATGAAGGAACGATACAGTAGATTAGATGAAGCATCAGAAAGATGTTGCTGTAATGCCATTTGTCAGCAGTGGGGGCCCCTCTGGTGATCACAATGGAAAAACCTGGGAGAGAAAGAAAGCTGCAAGCCAAGAATCATGGAGTGGTGGGTGTTGGAAGGGACCTCTGGGGATCATCTAGTCCAACCCTCCTGCTAAAGCAGGGTCACCCACAGCAGGTTGACCAGGATCACTTCCAGTTGGCTTTCAAATCTCTTCACAGAAGACTTCACAGCCTCCCTGGGCAGCCTGGTCCAGTGCTCTGGCAACTTCACACTAAAAAAGCTTTTCCTCCTGTTCAGATGAAACCTCCTGGGTTCCACTTTATGGCCATTGTCCGTTGTCCTGGTGCTGGGCACCACTGGGAAGTGTCTAGCCCCCACCTTTAGTTATTGACTCCCACCCTTTAATTATTGCTAAGCATTGAGAAGATTCCCTCTGGGTCTGCTCTTCTCCTGGCTAACCAGCTCTCAGCCTTTCCTCCTTGCAGAGAAGCTCCAGTCCCCTTGTCCCTTTTGTAAGAGAAAGCACCAGTTTGTGCCATGTCTCCCATTCTGCAGTATAGAGCTGGTATGTTCCACCAGCAGGACTTTTAACAAAGGAGATCTATGTCTACAGGTTACAGATGCACAGATGATGAAATAAGCTGCGATGTGAGGAGTGTGCTCTGTCACTCCTGGCCAGCAGGGGCATTAACCAGACTAATGTCCTCTGCCCTCTCACAGGAGATGGGCAAAAGGGAAATGGCAGCAACTTGCTGGGGCCAGGGGCAGGATCCATCCCCGGGTGGACATTGCATTTTGGAGTGTGGGGAGAGGATGCCATAGACTCTATGGGGGATGTTTACATCTCTTGCATTAACTTACATTACCTTCTTGCCGTACATATTGACCCCTGAGAAGACAACCCTACTGATTTCAACTGCTCTTGCTGCAGCCATTTAACTCTTTCATATTGAATCCAAAGAAGCTGTCTGGAAGTCTTCTGAAATTGTATGATTTTCTGTAATTGATTTTTAAAAAATACTGAACTTCCATACAATGACAGCAGGCCTTTGAGCAAAGCCATCAATAAATTAAAATCAAAAACAGCCTTGGCAGCTTCCAGGACACAAATGGAGTATATAGAAAACTTAGGAGATTAGAGAGTATTGTTATTTTGTTTGTAGTGGAAAAATGCTAAGGAGGAAGCAGAAATTTTGAGGGCTGAACAAATCATGCCAGAAATGAACACGGCTTCTAGATCCAGCTTAGGGCTGAATTTTTTTCCTTTTGTCCTGTATGTCTTAGGTAAAAGGTCAAACTCTATAGAAGAAAAGAATTTTCTACCATGAGGGTGGAGAAATACTGACCAGAGTTGACCAGAGAGATTGTAAACCCTCTGTCTTTGTGCTCTAGACCCTTCACCAAGTCACTTGGGACTTGCTCAAACACCTCAATATCCTTTCTATAGTTAGGGGTCCAAAACTGAACCCAGGATTTGAGATGTGGCCTCACCAGTGCCAGTACAAGGGGACAATCCCTGCCCTAGTCCTGCTGGCCACACTGTTGCTGATCCAAGCCAGGATGCTGTTGGCCTTCTTGGCCACTTAGGCACATTGTAGATGAGATGTACCTACAGGATGTGGATGGCTTCATGCTGGAGGAGGGGATGAGCATTTAACCCCGCTCAGCATTGCCATGAAGGACAGGATGTGAAGAAGGATATGTCCCTTACTGAAAACAATGTGAAGCTGTTTTTTTATCAAGACAAAAATATAATTATAGTGATTGGAAATTGGCTGCAAAACCTGGGCTAGCCTGTCTACAAAGGTGAATCGAGCCAAGTTATTGAACCTTAGTCCTTGGAAATGTCTTCGCATTTTTACACCATGAGATTCTGAGGCTGCCCAGTCTCTTTGTGAAGCATGTCTTTATGATTAAGCTGAAAAGTTATGTGATTTTTTTACAAACTTAATCTACTTATGCTTACATTCCTGTTAAGCCTAAAGTAAAACTACTTCTACGGGAGTGACAGCTCAGATGTGAGTGAAGGGTCAAAGGAGAATGATGTAGAGATCTCATTTGACAAGGCCACTTCAGACAAAAGAAATGTTAAACAAATATCCTTACACAATGGGAAATAGTGAACTTCTGCTGAACCTTGCTCATGGCTGGGTGCCAAAGGAAAGTTTGAAGCTACCCACATGTTCTCTTTTGGAAATCTCTCTGGTTTTGAAGTCCAGCATTTGTATACCATTTTAAATGGAAAATGAAGAGTGTTTCGCTATCTTTCCAGGATATGACAACTGATAGAAGTTGAAGTGTCTGCCCAGAACTCCAATGCTTCACAGAGTGACAAGCCTCATACTGATAATTACTCAGACTATACAAATCTAGACCATATTAAGCCATAAATAAATAGGTGAGACCAGATGATTTTGCAACACAACAATAGTATCAAAGAAAATGAAAACACTCAGGTGTATCACCACTCTGGATGAATGTTGCTTTTGGATTGCAATCTGCTACCACAAGCAGTAGAAGTAGTCATGGTCTGGGCAACCTCAGAATTCTCTGCTTCGTGAGACAAGGGCTGTAAGGCAGAAGCAATGTGTTTTCTCAGGGTGGATAAGAGTTAGAAGAAGCTTTATGGCTTTCAAATTTTTAAACAAAACTGCAGTTTCTATGCCTAATATAAACAAATCCTGGCCAGGAATATGAATTCTGCCTGTCAGGAAAAGGCTCTAGCTTTTGTCATTACATTCTGATATTCCAAATTTATTTTTTCTGGCCATGACAGAAAAGCTGCAGTCTAATATTTTAATATTCTGATCATTGCTATCTGCAGTAACCACAAAGAACAAATTGCTGAAGGAATCGATCTCATAAGGAAAAATTAACTATTTGAAATGGAAAGCTGCCACCACAATCTGATGACATCAACTAAAGTTACAGAAAATGCAGCTCACTCTTTTAGGCAAAAGACAGAGACTGAGCCAAGTTGTTTCAAGGCGTGTGCAGATCATGATCCTTTTAACTCATGGTGGGTCTGAGCTTTACATCTGAGATTCAAAAGCAAGTGTCCTGAGAGGCTGGAAGGATCTTAGGTGCAAGTTGCATCCCACCCCAGCCCCCATTTTTGGTAAGAACATTTCATTCTCCTGGTAGAAGAGGGAGGGATACCTCAAAAGGCTTAAAGCTTCTAGCAGTAGTTGGCTGGAAAAGTTCACAGATATGCTGGAATTACAACCTGTTTCTCCCCATTGCTCTTTTATGTTACCTACAAAATGATTGACCATAACTAGAGCTCAGGAGCCCTCAAACCATGACTTATTGTGCAAGTGAAGATACACTAACTCTACCTGCAATGCTTCCCAGTCTTCACAGGCTTTTAGATGATCAGGTCTTCAGAGTGATTTTTCTGGTTGGGATCCTGAGGAGCTGCCACAAGTCCAGCTACATGAAAGTATTTCCCTGGTCAACTTGCAGGGTTTGACCTGTTCTTCTGTTTGACGTGCTCTCCTCACCTGGCACAAGTTGTTAAGTGGAGAATAGTGGATGCGCTTGAATCATGACAACCCCATGGATGCTCCAGGATTGGGACAGAGTGGCTGGAAAGTTGGCCAGTTGAAAAGGGCCTGGGACTGTTGGGTTGTCAAGCCCTGGAAAAGGCTGCCCAGGGAAGTGGTGGAGTCATTATCCCTGGAGAAGTTTAAAAGATGTGTAATTGTGGTGCTGAGGGAAATGGTTTAATGGTGACCTGGAAGTGCTGGGTTAATGGTTGGACTTGATGATCTTAAAGGTCCCTTCCAATGAAAATGATTCTATGATTCCATGATATTATAACTTGGTTGCACCAGTAGCTTTAGGGTATCCTGTTACATTATGGGACAGGGCTTGCTAGTCAGGATATGCAAGCGCCAGTGCAAATCCTCCTGTGTGAAATGCCTTTGAAATCCCCAGAGGATCCAAGTTAAATCTAACAGAAATACCAACTATACAAAATTGCCCTGACTAGTAGCTTGTCTTCTGAAGGAGATGCTGGTTAAAATTTCATCATCACGTAGGAAGAGGAGCAGGATGGGTCAGTCCTTCTCATTAATTCCTCCTTCATAGAGATGATTTGACACCAAGGAGTTGTAAAAATCTGTCACAAAGCAGTTCAGCCTTTCCCATGGGCCAGACTGCAGCAAGTGGCAGGTATTTTAATATAAGAGATCCCTGAATCCACAGGTTCCTCACAAGATAATTGTCAACCTCCCATACTTCAGCTGACATGAGCTAAACACTTTGCAATGTGAGACATACTCAGGGCTGTTTTCAGGAACAAATTATAAACATTTCTAGCTACAGGCTAAATACAACTTAGTTTGCCAAGTGCAGTCTCTTTCCTTGGTTTGCCAAGTGCAGCTGAATGTGAGATGTATTTATGCTGAAGCAGGAAGTCCCATGAACAGCTCATCCAGCTTGCTGTCACTTTTCTCTGCAAAACCACTAATCCACAGCACAAAAATCATCGCAGGAGCTAATCTAAACATTCTTTTTTCTGCATGATAGCCCATTACATAGGTGTTGTCCTCCTGTGAGAGTGTGAGTTCTTCCACTCCCTGGCATCTCTGCTATTTATCTCAGCTAAAAGTAAATCAGCTTTGGGGAAGTTTTCTAGCTGCTAGCTTTAAATTTAGTCAAATTGACATACTGCTTCTCAGGCACCCTCTCCGCTATAAAGATTGTTTCTCCCACATCAGTCCTACCTGCTCCAGTCCATTAGCTTGAGCACTGCTGAGAAGACTCAAGGTAGGAGAAAATCCAGCTTGAGGTCTCCTGGCTGCCAGCTGTCGCTGCTGAGTGTGCTGGGACAAGAAGGGAAAGCTGTGGAAGTCTCTGTTCTCTTCTCTTCAGGGAGAAAACAATCATAAATTCATGTGGATCACCCCTGCTGAATGAGAAGGTGGCCTTCATCAGTGAAACCATGCTGGGAGCCAGGGCCGGGATATGGCACCTCCCCACACCGTGGTCATGGCCTAATCATAAATGGACCAGATCATTACTGAGCTCAATGCACTGGGACCACCAGTTGCATGGGAATAACAGTACTGGCTCTAAAGCTTTGGTTAAGTTGTGTTTGCTCTCACTGCCCAAAGGTTTCCGCTCCACCTCTGAATGAGCCAGTGAGATTCATTCACTATGCAGATATGTGTGTAACAAAGCTGAATCCTAACACATTCCTGTGGAGAAAAAAATGCTTCTTGAAGTACAGACTATACTAGGAAGGGGGTTTTTGCTTTGAAATAAGTTAGATAGGGGGAAAAGAAATCTGTTATCATGCCTGAAATGATTTTCTACCTGGATTTCTGTAGCTGTTTTTTGATGGTTTTGGACAGGATGGTTTCAGGTGTCATTGTGGGAACTAGAGCAGTGTGGAGATCCGGTGTGGCTCTTGGTGTCAGCAGGGTCAGTGTGTGGTAGGTCCAACACTGTGCAAGGTGGGCAAGAAATCTCTGAGCATATTATTCTAATATTCTTCCGGCTACTAATCAGAGAGCCCAAAATTATATCAGAATCATTTAAAATACACATTAAAACCAGCCAGTTTTCTAATATTTTCTCAAAAATAGAGGAAAACAAAACAAAAAAGCACTTAAAAATTAAAAGAACTACTATGAATTTCTATCAAAATAACAACCCCCCCCAAAAAATCCATGAAGCTTGGTTTCCTGCAGACTGTCTTACATCACTACATCTCTTGCATTGCCATAGTCTATACTCCAGCAAACTTCTTAGGATATACAATCATGGGGCTTCTCTCATGTCAAGTGTGGCCACTGAAGCAACTGCATCTCTCTTCTTTTCCTTTAGTGTCACCCGGCCAGAAGATAGCACGAACTGTTCCCTGGAGCTTTGTTCCTGTGGATTAGTTGGTGAGTACAACAATAATCATCAGCATCTGCTGAAGGCAATATCTGAAAGCCAAGTTCTCTGTGCCTTTTGCTCTGTGGCAGCATCAATACCATCACTTTCTGTACTTCTCTGTTTTTATGCAATTTAGAGGACTTTAATTTTTTTAAAGTTCTTTAGACCTCTAGCTAGCTTGGGGTTAAAGCCAAATGTGGTCTAATGGTAACAGCCTTGTTTCCATGGGAAACCAGGCTAAAAGACTTCTCACCTGCACTTGAAAGCTGCCAGTTAGACAAGCTGCCAGAGCCTGCCTGACGAAAGCAGACCTCTCCATGCTTCCTCCTTCAATGACTTTCCCATGGAGCCTGAAGGTGAACTGCCAGGCCACTGAGCTTACTGCAAACAAAGTATTGGCAATGGTGGCAGGAGATTTCTGTGGGTACAAAGAGTCTGGGAATGACACATGCTGGCTGCTTAGTCTGGTACTAAGTGGTCTCTAAATGAAGAGGAGTCACCAAAAGTGAACCACAGGTCATTTAACTTATTTTCATTAGTAGCTCTGAAAAAGCCACCCACTTAAAAGTTGGACAAGGCGTAACACAGCACAGCTTTATGTCAGGTTCTGCTCCCTTGCAGGTTCCTCCAGCTTTTGATCAGAACCCTTGCTCTTTAGAGGAACACTTAATGCCAAGTCAACACAACAAGCTGCTTCTTCCCCATCACGCAGTGACTGATCCCTTTTCTCTAGTTTCAGCACAGGATAAAAGTCTGATGGAAGAAAGAGCTATTCATTCCTATATGTGCTGGTGAGTGGCATGGCTCCATCTGCTGCCTCATGCTGCCCCAGTGTGAACCCTCACCATCCCTGCCACACTGGGGACTGGCACTGTGACTGTCCTGTGGGCAGACAGCTAAAGCCCCTAAAGTTAAAGCTACAGGTCTCTTGGTTTTGAATCATAGAATCATTTAGGTTGGAAAAGACCTTTGAAAAGAAAAAGATCATTGAGTCCAACTATTAACCTAACACTGCCAGGTCACCACTAAACCATGTCCCTAAACACCACACCTATACATCTTTACATCCCTCCAGGGATGATGGCTCCAGCACTATCCATCTTCCTAGGCTGTTGCTCTCCAGAGAGACCCTACACCCCGTGCAGCAACAGTGGCAGAGCTCTCAGTGACTCAAGTTGCAGCTATGAATGATGAGCCTTGCTGTAAATGAGACAAGCAGTATCTCAAGCCATTCAGCAGAAACCTGGGGAACTATTACCCAGCAGCTGTCTCTGAGAAACACGTACAAAACCTAAGTAGTAGTAGCATTGGTGGCAGCTGTGGACTTTCCATTGATGGGACTGTAAGGTCACCCCTTCCCTTCCTGCAGACTCTACAATGGAGAGGAAGGGGTCCCAGAGGACAGAGTTTTCATCCTCACACAGAAGTTTTTTACCCCCATACTGACACAGAGCACATCCATCCCTTGCACAGCACAAAATGCTGCATGTGAGGACAAAGCTGTTTGTGTTTGAACCAGGTAATGTCCATGGCTGATCTGACAACCCAAACACCACGACTGAGCCTGGCCCCACAAAGAGTCATCCTGGCACCACCTGCAGACAAGAACCTGTGGCACAGAGGAAGTCCTTGACTAGCTAGTGATAGCAGCTTCCTCTCCTGGGCTGTCCTTCCCAAACACCCTCCAGTTAAGTGAGCTGTCCCACCATGTCCTCATCATCCCAATAAGCTCGTAGACCTACAATTCATGCAGACCTCCCATTGTTCCTATTGGTTCCCCATCTGTATCCACTTCTTGGTGAGCACATTCCCCTCACTGCATCTTCTCCTTGCTTTGCTGCTAGCAAGCAACTGTGAGGGCCATGATGTCTATGTGGGGCAGTGAAGTCACAACATTTTTTTTGACATTAGAAACAGAACAAGTTAATAACTGTGCCCAGAACCCTGAGAAGATTGATTTCTCAATTACTAAAGAAGTCTCCAAAATGCTGAGGTTTCAACATTTTCTTATCAAAAGTTGGGACAGTGTGTGAAAGCATGATGGAAAGGGCTGGAGAACCTGACTGTTGTCAGACCTCAGTACAAAATGTGACTGAATATATTTCAGTACCTCCCGGTGTTGTCTTGCAACTCTGTTTGCAGTAAACTTCTTCGTCAGAAGAGATGGTCAAGGAGTAGGATGGAACAGAAATGTCTCATTGCTAATTTGCATTAGCCTGAATGCAAAATCTAGAGTGATATAAGACTACAGCTTTCATTTTGGTTTAGTTTAAGTCTAATTGGTGGTAAACTAATTTTCACTATACATACACAAACACAGCTCCTCTGGTATGTCAAGGTTTTCAGATTTATGATCTGCTGATACCCTCTCATCAAAAAAACCACTTGACAAACCAGTTGGCAAATATCTCACTATATCATAATACAGGTATTACTAGTCACTGAAGTCTGCTTGCACACTAATGCTTGGCAACTCACATCCTATGCTTTCCTTCTTCACTAGATTTGAGGCTTTTTGGGGAGGACAAATTACATGGTCAAAAATTACACTTGGTGGTTTTCATGCTTTAGCCAGAAAAGTCTATGCTCAAAACATAGCACTTAGTCCATGTGGCTGACCCAGTAAGGAATAATCATAAAAAAGCTCCAGGGGAAGCAGCTGGCTTGATTTTTATCTTGGTTTTCTAAATTATGTGTCTAAGATATGTTTCTAAGTTTACCCTCCATAAAAAAGGGAGAACTTCACTGGTTTTTCCTTCTTTAACTGCTTCAGCCACAAAAGCTTCCACTGGCGGAATAAATTCCTTCCAAATGCCAGTAAGCAGCCTCAAACTCAACAGCCTCGTCTACAGCCCCATAGGGGAACCTCATGTCATGGCAGGACCTTCAGCTGCTGCAGTTGAGCCCAGTGGTACTCAGGCAAAGGAGTATTTATTTCCCATTTTCTGGGACCTTCACAGCCACCACTGCCATTTACAGGCTGATGAAGCTTGGCACAACATGGGTGCATACTTCTTGGTATTTTTCCAATTATTCTGGGTGCCTGAGGCACTGGAGTTACGTGCTACATCTGCCCAGCATGGCAAGCATTTCTTTGTGAGGAAAAAAATGGATCGGGATCAAAGGCAGAACAGAGTCTTCCTTGGGTGCTTGCCATTGAAGAAGAGCAAGGGAGAGAGAGAGCCTAACCCTCAAGATCCCTCAGCTTTATTACTGAATATGATGTATATGGAATGGAATACCTAGCTGGTCAGTTTAGACCAGTTCTGGTCACCAGAACTGTCTGTTCCTCCCTGCAGGTGCAGTGTTTTACTCTGCACCCCAATGTGGGACAAAAGATTGAGCAGCGATCTTGGTCTGCATACCAATCCTTGGTACTAACTCTAAACATTAGGTTTACACACTGTTAACTTCAGAAGGTGCAGTTGCTTAGAAGAACTTTAGCTGGGAAGTCAAATCACTGAACAGAATTAGTTCTGTTCTAACTCAAACAAGGACACCTGGGTAGTTTAGACCTGCTTGTTGCTGTCACCAGGCAGCATCTCCTACCAGGTGCCCAGCTTTGAATTCCGTTTTTGTGGGATCACTAAGTGCCATAAGTATGAGCAAACTGGTTACAGAGTCCAGAAACTAAGTGGAGTCAGATCATCAATTTGATTTCCTTGAGGAGAAAAGATTTTGGGCATGCACCCAGTTTTATGTAGATTTTGAACATTTACAGAAAAAAAACAATCCTAAGTGTGTAATTGGGCTTCTTCAACTTTTTCATTTGAACAAATTCTGGGTTGATTGTACTTTTGAAAAATCTTTTCTCCCCATTAAAGAATGAATGTACAAATCCTTTCTAAAAATACTTGGTATTTTCAAATAAATTAGTTGTTTAACTTTTGCATTAACAATCAAAAAATGTTGAGCAGCGACATTGCCTAGCACAACCTCCCACCCCCTGCAGTTTGAATCTCTTGATTCTACATGGACATCACAGGTCTTTTTAAAATACACAGCACACTACAATATCCTAAAAGTTCAAATAGGTTTGAAATTGTTGTTCTTGTCCACTGGAGACAGAAACTAAGCACAAAAAGTACCAGCTTAGGATGTACCAAAGTAGATCTGTATCATAAAAATGTGTTACTTGCTTCTATGACAACATTGGAGACATACAAAAAATAAGGCACTAAGCATCCCACACAATAATGAGATGAAGCTGCCTGCTATCCTGAAGTGACCATGAAGCTTTCTTATCAGCTCCGGCACTTAACAACTCCATGTTCCTTATTCACACGTTTGCATGACTAAGATGTCTTAGTGTAGAGCTATAACTTCTGCTGCAGACTAACATCTCCCACCATGTCCCTCAACAGGAAGTCTTGAGTCAATTGTGGCTGTGTTTAAGAGCCCTTGAGCACAGGGAGGCTGAAAGGAATGACCTGATGGCTGAGGAAGGCTATCAGCAGCTCTGTCTTCTGCTCTCCTAGTTATATGGGGAATAAGACAACCTCCCACTCTGCAAACAAGAATATTATCCATCAGAGGCTTTGTGCTCTAATGTTTAAATACTATCTCTGCCAAAGGTGGTTCTAAAAGCAAGGTCCAACTGCTTGACTTCCTCACCTGGAATACAGGGTAAAGAGTTTGGGGTTTGTTTTTTCTTACTCATCAGGGTACATTGAAGATAAACTGACTTACTTGACCCTTGCTTAATGTAAATCAGCATAAAGGTAAGAAGAACGTAGGATAGGACTTCTCTGCTCATAGAAGGTTTTGATTTGAGTCAAGCTTTGTGCAAAAACTGTCTGCAATTTTTCTGACCTCAATAGGTGATCCTAGTGTCAGGTCAGGGAGGAAAAACACAACTTTTGCCTTAACAGCACAGAACCCAGGATCCCCAGATCCACCTGTCTTGTTAACAGGCGAGACCCTGACCCGGCATTCTGTCTGTCCAAGTGTTTCAGGCCTTTAATTGTTAGACAAAATTGCCTAACAACGCCTAATACAGACTTTCTGTCTGAAACAGTCTGGACAAGTTAAATTTGTGATCAGTTTAATCTATTGAAGTGACTGATAAAAGATTTGGGAACCCCTGGTGCAAGCTAGGAGCTGGAGGTACCCACATTGACCTAGTATCCAAGTGAAGTGACAGGGCCCAATGACCAGAGCAATAGATTCCCAACAGCCACGTGATCATGCAAAGAAGCAGGTGCAGACTGAGGTCGATGCTGAAAGGACAAACAGCAAGTCAGGAGGGCAGGGACCAGGCATAGCTCATGACATAGCTCAGCTGTGGCCTGGAGGCTCCTGGGCAGACTATGACATGGCCCAGGTAAAAGTGATCCAGGCCTATTTAATGTCCTCCGGCTCACCCGGGGAGGACTGGTGGGGTGACTGGAGGTGTAACTGATCCCCTCATCAGCACACACCCCCACACGCAGAAAGCCTCAGTAGGAAGGGAGGGTGGAGTCCCACAAGGAAGAAACATTTCGGGGACCTGTCTGCTTATTAGTTCAAAGGACTAAAAGCTGTCTGCTGCCCTGAAGGTGACTACGAGTGAGGGCCTTGCTTAGTCTGACTTCTCATTATCCTCTGCTGCAGCACTCCAAAAGCTCTTGAGATGGGGAGGCTTGAGGGTAACGTGCTTAATCAGTTTTCTGCTTAGTCAGTGTACTGAAGTGAAGGGTTAGTTTGCTGTCACTGTATATCTTCTCCTTGGCTCTCCTCTTCTAGTGGGAGCAGCTTCCTTACTAATGGCAGCTCGTAATTGTAAGCTTGGCATCTGGTGGATCAGAGGAGATGAAATCATTTGTGTTCCTGTCTGCACAAGGCTAGAAGTGATGCAGGGGAGGCAGCTTTAATTAAAACCAGGTGCCATAGATCATAAAGCAACCTTATCAACTTGCAGGCTCAGCACAGCCTACTCTGGAGAGCTCTGGGCTGTGGGAAATGGAGATGGCCCACAGTGTGAATTGTAATAACAGACCATAGGCAAGGAGCAGTGATATCTCCTGCAAAGCAAACCTACTGACCCTGCTGCTTGCTTTCTATGCTGAGAGAGAATCCCATAAACCAGTCTACTCTATGATGTGGATGTTCCCACTGTGCAGCTTTGTCCTGTGATCACTGTGTCTGGTTAAGGTTTTGCGCATCAGATGCGCTGGAGGCTCAGCCACTCCAAGCAGTGTGTAAGTAGGTCTGTTCTCCTCTAGACTCCTGTTGCTTAAGGATGACCTTGTATATTTGAAGCAGTGCAGCAGTGTTATGTACAAAAAATGCTGTGCTATGACTGTGCTGAAAGATGATGTTCAGGAGTGTAAGCCAATAGAGATAAATTACTCTTTTTAAAAAGCAAAGTAGCACATTTAAAGCAAAGCTTTTGGCTTTCTGTGTACTTCAGGTCAGTGTGCTTCAGGCCAAGCCAGGCTGAAGGTCTGTGTTCTGATCAGGGATTTGCATCACTGGGATCTGGACCTGATGCTCAGCAGAGCTCAGACTGGGAATATGCCTTTCCTTTTTGTTTGAGATTTGAAATTGCTGAAAACAGCTAGATGGTTCATTCTTGAGTCTTTCCTGTAGAAGTCATAGACCAGCTTTTCCTGGACTGCATTTAGGGAAACAGATTTCCGTGTTGTACAGCTAAGGGGTTGAAAGGCTTGTGTGAAGCTTTAGCTATGTGCAAAGGAACTCATGAAACTCCCAATCCATAAGAGGCTACAGAATTACTAAGTTCACTGTCTCCAAGAATTTGAAAATTATGAGTCAGGCTTCAGTCATAACTTTTTTTTTTTTTAAATACAAAGAAACCTCAGGGTCTTGCTGGCTTGTGAACATTGAGTTCTTGTTCTCAAGTACTCAGGCCCTCATAGTTAGGGAAATAAATCTATTTCTAAATAAAAAGCANTTCCAACCCTAACCATTCTATGATTCTATGATTCTCTGATTCTCTTGCAACAGGAGCCATAGACAAGCTGATCTTTAACTGCGAGTTTTATAACTTTCTGGGGGTCAATTGAATGCTGTTACCATCTCATGCTACCACTTGATGTGGAACTTCTCATATGGACTTGTGTGTAGCACAGGTTATAGAATCATAGAAGTGTTAGGGTTGGAAGGGAGCTTAAAGGATCATCTAGTTCAAGCCCCTTGAGTAAGCGGGGACATCTGCAACTAGATCAGGTTGATCAGGGCCTCAGACAACTTGACCTGGAAAGGTTCCAGGGATGGAGCATCTACTTACTACCTCTCTGGGCAACCTGGGGCCATGTCTCACTACCATCAATAAAAAATTTCTTCCTTCTATCTAGTCTAAACTCATGAACCCCTGTCCTGTCATACCAGACCCTTATAAAAAGTCTGTCCTTGTTTTTCTGATAGCCCCCCTGAAGTACTGAAAGGCCACAAGAAGGTCTCCCTGGAGCCTTCTCTAGGCTGAACAACTCCAATTCTCTCAGCCTGCTCTCACAGCAGAGGGCTTCTAACCCTTGGATTGTTTCTGTGGCCTCCTCTAGACCTACTCCAAAAGGTCCACATCTCTCCTGTGCTGAGGACTTCAAAGCTGGACCCAGCACTGCAGGTGTGGTCTCCCCAGAGCAGAGCAGAGGGGCAGAATCCCCTCCCTCAATCTGCTGGCCACACTGCTGGGGATGGATCCCAGAATATGGTTGGCTATGAGCACATATTGCTAGCTCATATCTGCTTTTTCATCCACCAGTACCCCCAAGTCCTCCTCCACGGGGCTGCTTTCCATTTCCCAGCCTATACTGATACTAGAGATTGTCCTGACCCATGTGCAGGACTTTGCCCTTGGCCTTGTCGAATCTCATGAGTTTCACATGGGCTCAATTCTTCAGTTTGTCAAGGTCCCTCTGGATATTTGAGAATACGTTGAGATTATTTCAGCCCCAAGACCTCTCAGGCATGTCAGCATTAATGTTAGGAACTGTTAGCTGGTTTTCAAAACCTCCAAGACTCAACTTTCCAAACCAGGTCAAACATGTCTGAGGGAAGACCTGCATGGACATCTTGAAATAATGGATGGGAAAAAGGCTATTTCTTGCTTCCTGGTAGTTCAAGAGGAGCCAGACCTTTCACAGGGGCAGAGCAGATGGCAAAGCACAGAAATGCCCTCTGCTCCTGCCTTTGGATGATACAAAGCAGTTATTTTAATCCTAGGTCTGAACTGCTGCCAAACTTTGTTTAAAAATATATATATTTATATAAAGGAAGGCAAGTACAGGAGTCATGGGAAACTTCCGGCTACTTTTTAGCCATGTAAATAATGCTGTGTGTGTTTCCACTTACCCTTCACTCCTCTGGTCCCCAAACCTGATACTTTGGACTGATCACTGTGCCAGAAGCACAGTGGCAAGCACATTGAGTGCTCGGGGTCAGTGTTTTGCTAGAGTGGTGAGGTGCTGGATCAGCTGTTGCAAGGAAAAGCCAGCACATGTAAAGGACTCAAAACTTCAAATGTAGTAAAGTGGTTTTTTAACAGAACCCAACAGCTCTCTTGCCTGTGTCCTTCCCTTTTCCCTGGAAGACAAGATGAACAAAAGAATTTTCTCAAAATTCATCTGTTTTTGTGAAACACTGCCCTTAAATATCACTAACTGAGGAAAATTTAGGGTTGCAAAGTGCCTTCTGGAGAAGGTATGTTGCTCTCATCTAGAATGATGTTGGGTCAAGTTCATCACTTGCCACAGTTGCGCTTAATCATCCAACACTTCACATGTTATAAAGTGAATCTCTCTCGCTATTAAACATTTTGTTTCAAAACTGATCTGCTGAAAGCAGGTCCCTCTTTGTGAGGAAATGGTGCATCTGCCAACCAGTGTGGGCTGTGCTTCTGCCTGTGCTTGCTTGGGTTTGCTCATATCCAGCTTCTCATCCCCCAGCATCCCAAGTCCTTTTCTGCAGGGCTGCTCTCTATCATCTCATCCCCTAGCCTGTATTGATAGTGGGGATTGTTCCGACCCAAGTGCAGGACCCTGAACTTGGTCTTGTTGAACCTCATGAGGTTCACCTGGGCCCACCTCTCTAACTTGTCCAGGTCCTTCTGGATGACATCTCGCCCCTCCAACTTATCAACAGCACCCCATAGCTTGGTGTCATCTGCAAACTTGCTGATGGTGCACTCAATGCCACTGTTTATATCATTTATAAAAATATTAAACAGTCCAGGCCCCAGTATGGAGCCCTGAGGGACACCACTTGTCACTGATCTCCAGCTGGACATCGAGCCATTGGTTTGAAGGTCAGTACCTGAGTCCCAAGTTTCACCGAAAATATTCAGCACAGCTTTGCTGACAATCTTTTCACCTTAACAGTTGATCTCTCCTGCTGGAAACCGTTAACTGTTTACCCATCCAAATCGAATGTCCCTTCCTGGAGCATGTCCCTGCTAGGAGAACCTGGTGGGATGGGGATGGCTGACTCTGAAAAACTGAATTAGAGCTAAACCTCTGCATCAAAATTGTTGGACTCTATGATCTTAAAAGTCTTTTCCAATATAAATGATACTATGGTTCTATGAAAAGCCCATTGGCCAAACCACCCAATGCAGCAGTCATGTTGTCAAAGACCAGAAGCTCCATTTACCTGCTCGCAGAAGCCCAACATTCAGCTTTACCATTCCTCAGTGCTGAAAGAGCTTTAGGAAGAGGATCAGGATATGAGGATTGGGAGTATCACCTCTTTCAGAGCTGGCCTGCGTGTTGCAACTCAGGGCTTGTAGAAACTCACTGTGGTGGCAGGTTGCCTGCTCCCAGAACATTCATGTAGCTCTCAGTAAGGTGATGTATGACAAGAGCCACATCACTTGGCTGTGGGGTTGTGAGCAGCTGGGCCAAAAGGAGCAAGAGGAACAGCAAAGGAGGTGCCTGTGGGAACCTTTCATCTGGAAAACCAAGCACTGACTTAACTGTAATGACTTTACATACTGACCTCCCATTGTTGCTGACTGCAGGCATTTAACGTGGCTGGAGATGCTCTCTCGTATGGGAGATGTTCCCATCCTGCTCAGGGCAAGTGTGAGGGTAGCCAGAGAAAGGACAAGGAGGCGAGGAAAAAGAATTGATGCTCTGTTAGCCTGTCCTAAAGTGCTAAAAAGTTTAAAATAAAATTGTATGAGCTTTTTGAGGACTCAGGACATTTAGGTAGGGCAGTTTTGGGCACATCATCTGGGATCAAAGCTCTCCTAGTTCTCATTTGGTGCAGTTGGTATTTGATTGTTGGATATCAGAGCTTTTGAGCTGCTGCCATCTGACATCAGGCTGAGTCATTGGTTGTTGAATCTTAAAAGTGCTCTGCCTTCCCTTGATCGTCTCTATCCATGTGCCTGGCTGCTTCCAGGTATTGTCCTTCAAAGTGAGCCAGGATGTTTATACTGCTTGAGTCCTCTCCAAAGTGTAGTTACAGTTGATTTCTGATTCAAAGGTGAGGTTTGGGGTTTGTTCTTTGGTTTTTGGAAAGGTTTTGTTTGGTTGGTTGGTTTTCCTCAGCAAAGGAACCAAACTTCTAATTTCTATACGAAAACGAATTCTTCAAGAAGGTGACAATCATTAACACGGTTTCAGAAGCACTGATATTTGTTGAACACTGAAGCTGTCCTGTGGTTTCACCTCTGAAAAGAAGGTGAAGAGCTTGCAGGGGGAATGTGACAGAGACGTAACCATCTGTGAGGGCACCAGAGGAACTGAAGAATGGAAAGACGTAAGCATGGTGTTCATAAAGAAGAGTTCAAAAAGCATGTAGATATGGTGCTTGGGGATATGGTTTAGTGGTGAGCATGGTAGTGTTATGAGGATGATGGGACTTGATGATCTTAGAGGTCTTTTCTAATCATAATGATTCTATGTTTTCTAGTACCTTTTTAACCAAATGTAGATAACTGTTAAATACATCAGCACCAAAATTCTTCATACTTAAGGTTAGAGGTGAAAATACACTAGGGAAGGTCTGTGTGCAAAGTCTGAAGAAATCCCACAACAATGGAGGTGAGGTTAAGGGAACACACTGGAATCCAAAATGGAGTTTCAGTGAGCACTTCTACTTCCCTAAATGAAAAACTTTGACTCTTCATGGGAAAACAATCATTTTCCATAGGTGAGTGGGAAAGAAACAAAACATTACATTTTTACTGTCTGCTCAGGATTTGATTTCAAAGACCACCTCACTTGCAGTGCTGAAAGACCCAAACTCCTTCTAGCTCAGAATAATCATAATTTGTGACACTTGTGGCAAACCAGCTCCTACCTCATCCCAGCTGGTTAGGAAAATGTCTGGTGCTTCTACGTAACGCAAGGCAAGATCCCTATCAAGCTCTGAAGTTCCTAATGCTCAAGTTGCAAGGTAGATGGTAGAGGTGCTATGCTAGTGGAAATCAGAGGAAGGTCTGTTTGAGGGGAGACTGGAGATCTATTGAAGTTGTGGTCCATTCCTAGACCATCAGGCTTGGTCCACCAGCATGGGACTTGGAGACAAGGAGGTCTGGTGCTTCTCCCCTATGTGGAGTCACCATTCATGACTGTTTCTGATGTTCAACAAGCGATACTGCATTTATTCAGGCTTTTTAACTGTCAGTGCATCTCTAGGCTTGGTGTGCAAAGGGTTATGTGTGCATATATTTTTATTTTCTCTTTGCAACCTCTTTGTGGCTTTGACCTTTTAAGGACTGTAAACCAAATCTGTTTATAAGAGTGCTGAGCCAACGTGCAGACACCTGGGTTTTGTTACGTTTGGTTTTCAGGGACCTTCAGCAACTTTCTGAGTTTCTTTCAACCTTTCTTTTTTCCTTGGCTTAAACACTTGGTGAAATTAAAAAAAAAATATATGTATATTTACTGTAAGAGACTCAATAGTACTATAATTTATGAATGAAAAATGGGCATTACTTAGTGATAGTAGATTATTAGCATAGTGGGAATGTCTCCTGGAAACTTAATACAGGATATCAGATGTACAGTATTTTTAAAATGTACATAAAATTGTTTTTTTATTCTTGCAGAACTTTTAAATGGCTCTTAAGGTTAATAAATGCTGGCTGACTGGCTGCATATGAGAGGCCATGGAGACTTGCCTGGAATTTTTTTAGATTTCCTTGGAGATGGTGTGACATTCATGAAGCATGAAGTCCTGAATCAAATATTTCTAGTGATGAACAGAACATTTGTCTTCATGCATTTGTGACTGATGTAAGCAAGCTATTCTTCTGCTAAAGATAAAACTGGAGTAGGGTAAATCAGTGATATCATACTCCAATTAAGGACCAGGATAGCAGACTCAGAAGGGCAGAGGACAGCCTGTTCTGCTGGGCAGGACTTGCTGCATCTCCGCTCTTGGACAGGGCTTTCATAGCCTGGTGACATGGATTATAAATGTCTACAACAGGTCTGCCTAGGCTGCTGGGTTTACTAGCTGTAAACAGGTCTCCAAATTCATGTGACGCAAGCTTGGATACCTCTTAAGCAGTTCTTTCAGGTTGGGAAATATATCCTGTGAACCATAATAGCTCTGCTTGCTGGAGGACACCAAGCTGTCCTGGGGACAAGGACTGCCAGTCCTCATGTGGCCTGTCTGAAGCTAGCTTTTAAGAAAAAAATAGCAAAGGATTTCAGATCCAGTTGAAAAAATATGATTCTTGTGTTTGTTCTGAGCAGAGCTAGGAGGATGCTGTCAGATTCTGAGTATTCACTATTGGAGCTTTGCTTTGCTGGCACAGAAATTAGAGATGTCTGAGAACAACTTCAGCTTTATTTCTACCTGCTGGGCAGAAATTATTTCAGAATCAGCTCAGACCCATCTTTGTGTAATGAAACATTGTGCTTCTCTTGCTTGATGTGAAACCCATTGCTTGTTAGTTTAAGAAATTATCTACCATCACTTATTACCTAAAGAAGGACATTGAGGTGCTGGAGTGTGTCCAAAAAAGGACAACAAAGCTGGTGAAGGGTCTAGAGCACAAGTCTGTTGAGGAGCAGCTGAGGGATAGATTGTAGGAAGGTGGAGACTTTCTTCTCCCAAGTAACAAGTTACTCCCAAGTAACAAGTGATATGACAAGAGGAAATGCCCTCAAGTTGTGCCAGATGAGGTTTAGTTTGGATATTAGAAAAAAAATTTGGATATTAGAAAAAATTTCTCCACTGAAAGTGTTGTCAAGCCCTGGAAGAGCTACCCAGGGAAGTGGTGGAGTCATCATTCCTGGAGGGAATAAAAATACATGTAGATGTGGTGCTGGGGGACATAGTTTAGTGGTGACTTGGCAGTGTTAACAGTGTTGGACTTGGTCATCTTAAAGGTCTTTTCCAAACAAAATGATCCTACGATTCTAAAGCACAGTGGATTCCATCCATGCAACTGTGCCATCCTGGAGGGACTGCAAAACACAAACCACTTGTTACCTAGGCCTCCAAAACTCAGGCTGAAGAGATGGTTGCAAGTACTGAAGATTCCAGTTAGGCTTCCAAATAAATTGTCTTATGCAGATAGTGAACAGCACCACCAATCACTAACACATGGAAAGCTGTATGGATGTTAGTATAGACTTCAAAGAACCCTTTGAGGCAGATGTGTTATTCCTGTTGTACTAATTTCCCTTGTAGATATTTGGTATAAGTACTTTGCTTGTTCAGAGGTTCCCAGTGAGTTTTTTAATCTCAATATTGATGAGGGGCATAAAAGGCATATTTGATGTATGTATGAAGAGGTTCTCTATTTGTGATATCCTCTGAAGAGTCAAACAGTTATTTCCTGCCTGTGGTCAAACAAAATATTAGAATCATAAAATGTTTTGGATTGGAAGGGGCCTTTAAAATTCATCTAGTCCAAACCCCGTGCAGTGAGCAGGGACATCTGCAACTAGATCAGATTACTCAGAACCCCAAACAACCTGACCTGGAGTGATTCCAGGGATGGGGCTTCTATCACCAGTCTGGGCAACACAATACTAAAATCTTAATATGACCCCAGTGCTTTCTTCAATTGGATGTTAAATTACAATGGCATCTAACTTTTCATGGACCAGAAGTCATAACTACTGCATTATTTTATTCTAACTTTTCTATACCTGCCCTATGGTCTGTTGCTTTTTGTGCAAAAATGGTCCCCTCTGGTGCCAATCCTCACTTGTAAGCAAATAAAAGAAAGGGCCACTAGCAGCCAACCATCCAATGGGTATTCAGGTAAAGATCATTTGCAATATTCAACTATGAAAAGCTAATGGGCTGGGAAATCCTCTGAAAACTTGATGACTTTATCTTTACTGGCATCAGCCAGCTCTGGAGTTAATAAATCAAACTCTTGCCAGCTAAACTATCTCATCAAGAGTGTCTGTAGCTAAGGTAAGAGGTTGTTCTTTGTCAGAGGCTTGGTGTGTGTGCATGTTGGGAATGAGCTGATGACTTTGGACCTGTTAGGCATCAGAAATCCCCTCTGGACTTCTGTTTTCCCAATCTTTGCCTCATTTCTATAGTTGGTTACGTGACTTCCCTATGAGAACATTTCCTCGGAATATTGTTCATAAATATTTCCAAGAAACAACAAACTATTGTTTGGCTTCTGTCTTTTCTTGATTTTTTTTTTCTTCTGGATAGCTTTTCAGCAGGGAGCATTACACTGCTGTTGGCCTTTTCATCAGGTTGGGAGGGAGGGGATTATTTTTTCTGGATTTGGGCAGTTTGTTGGGATGACTGTTGACTTTGTTGTCTTTCCCTCCATTTCTGCCAGTCTGGAGAAGTGGGTGGTTCCCTGGTTTGTTTTTCTGACCGTTTGTGAATTACTTCTATGGGCAGACTCTTAGGGGTGTTTGTTTGTAGGGTTTGTTATATCTTAGGGCATATTTTATTTTGTTTAGCTTTTGTTCTGAAGTTCAGCTTGTTCTTGGTAGCTTCCAAGTGGTTTCTGTGGCTGGTAGCTTCTATAGCTGTTTCTTGACAGTCTGGTTTACAACCTTCAGCCTCAGGATGCAAACTGTTCACTGAGAATGGGGCTCAGATTTGCTTTCCTCCTTGAGGAAATCATAAAACAAGTCCTTATTTCTGGGCAGCTGAAGAAGAAGGTGATGACTGGCAATAGCCAGAATGCACTTGCAAAGGGTTAATTATGTGTGACCAACCCAATTGCCTTCTGAGAAGAGATGAGTGAATCTGTGGATGAGGAAAAGCAGTGGATGTCACTTACCTTGACCTCAGCCAGGCTTTCAGTGCAGTCTCCGCCAGCTTTCTTATATCCAAGATGGGGATGTTATGGTCTAGCTTTCAACTCACTTAGACTTGCTTATCTTCTGACCACTTAATTTAAGATGTCTGAAGGCTGATGTAGAGGTGTCTGATCTCCTCACTCAGATTTTCTGTGCTGGCAGCAGGGAGAACTTAAGCCTCAACATCTGTGTCAGTTCTTCACTGGAATGAAGCCTTCCTTACTTCCAGCTCTCATGGAGATGGTAGAGCTTTATTTAACAGCAGTCTACTGAGACCTGCTAGTGAAAGCTACTGAAGGAAAGAAAGCACTTGTGCTTAGGGTTTTTTTCGCTATTGAAACAGCTTTTTGGTTACAAGCAGTAAAAACAAAGGAATCTTACTCTATTCTTACCCTTCTGGACCAATTGCCAAAGCAGAGTCTCTTCCTGTCACAAGCAGCAGTTCTTACTGAACAGGAGATTAATTACGTTATCATTTGTCTCAACACCTGCAATATCATATGGGCCTAACACTTTAAGGGACTTCTGTGAAAGCAAAAATAGATCTCTGACTCACCATTGTCTTAAACAAGGAGAGATGGCTACAACTCCATGGACCAGAAGAGGACATGTCTGTTTAAGAGGAACTACTCGAGAGGATCCTCCAGAGGGTATGAAGATACTGAGGGGACAGAAGAGCCCTGGGGCTGGTCAGCCTGGAGAAGAGCAGACTCGGAGGGGATCTTCTCATTGCTAATCAATAGCTACTTTGGGGTCAAGAGGATGGGGCCAGACTGGGCTGATTTTAGAGAGCAGCACTGTTACAGTAAAGCATTTTTTTTCTTACTTTATGTAGATGTTGAAGGCTTTACATCAAACCCAGTTTACTGTAACACTTTGCAGATACATATTCTTTTATATAACCTTACTAAATCCCTGTATGAGGCTCATATGACTTTGAGGAGTCCCTAGAACTTGGACCAAAGCATGATTTGAAAACAAATTTATTGAGGATTGAAAAGAAGAGGGTGTCAGGACTTTGAGCTCTGTTCCTGCCTTGCAATCTGGGCTCCTTCCCCTACCCACACTGAGATCTCCTGGCTGGGGAGAGTTGCTGACCTTTCATTCCTCTGGTATTTATCAAAACCCTTTTTATTTTTTTTCTGCTGTAAAATACAATTTAAAAAAGTAAAAAGGAGCAGGCTGTTATTTCAACACCTTCATGAGAAGATGTAGAAATATTATAAGCTGAATTCACTCCTGTCTCCTTAAAGGGAAAGAAATAGTCTGTGATATATATATACATGCATTTAAAAATAGTACCAATTAGAGAGTCTCAAGGAAGGAAATAGGAGTTTGCTGTGAGGTAAAGCTGATTTCCCTTTTGTCTGTGCTTCTAATTTGAAATTCTTTGACGTCGAGATCTGATCTCAATAGTTGATGCTTAACTTCTGGTTTTGTCATGCAAGCTAAATGCAGTGGGCCAGACTAGTGTAAACTCAAATCTGCTTCAGTGCACACAACAGTGAATGCTTTTGCATGAATTGCCTTCATTTATTCATGAACAAAGGATAAAGATGCTTCTTATGCCTGTAGGTGCCTGTGTGCATGCAAAGAAGAGACATCAACAGCTTAGGAAGGTGTTTTTAAGCCCACCCATTCCCATTACGGGCATTCCAGTATCGCAGGACATTGTGGAGGGTCTTAACATCCATCTGCTCAAATTCATCCCCATTGCAACTCAGTGCAATTCAGCAGATTGACGGCAGCACTCTTGGTGCAGCTCAGGATGGGAGGAAGGAACTGAAGTGACGGAAGATCTAGCTGCACATATCTCTGCTTACTGCATGGGGGTTGGACTAGACGACCTTTAAAGGACCCTTCAACCCAAAGGATTCTTTTCAGTGAGCAGAGTCATCTTCAACTAGATCTTATTGCTTAGAGCCCCAAGCAGCCTGACCTGGAATGGTGCCAGGCATGAGGTTGTGAGTCTCATTCTGTGGAGAGATTCCAAACCCACCTGGACATGATCCTGGGCAACGTGCTGTGGGTGACCATACTTTAGCAGGGCAGTTGGACTAAATCCCCAGAGGTCCCTTCCAACCCTCATCATGCTGGGATTCTGTGAAATGCTTTTAAAATTAACTTCCATTCCAGATGCTAAGCTGCACCCTTGTAGCTCAGTGTGGGCATTCAAGGCTGACCCAGTGTTTGTCCACCACTACCTCTATGTCATACTTCTCTAGCTGATGTTTCAGAGCATGCCAAGGGAGAGGTCACCACAATATACTCATTTCCATTAATTCTTCCAGTGCCATGCTTTTTGAGCCAGCTCTTACTTTTGCGCCATTCAATGCCCATTAGGAAAAAATTCTCCCCCGAAAGGATTGTCAAGGTCTGGCACAGGCTGCCCAGGGAAGTGGGGGAGTTACCATCCCTGGGGGGATTGAAAAGGTGTGTAGGTGTGGTACTGAGGAACATGGTTTAGAGGTGACTTGGCAGTGTTACATTAATGGCTGGACTTGATGATCTTAAAGGTCTTTTCCAACAAAAATGTTCTGTGTCCTGAGGGGCAGCCATGTGGAATTGGCAGGGCTAACAGCAAAAGGAGGTTTCAAGCCCCTGTGTTCCTCAGCTAGATCAGCAGACATCCAATCCCTTGTGCCCACACCTGGCATTAGTCATAAAGCTGGAGGGCTTTAAAAACAGTGAATTTTCTCCCTGCTTTCCATTGTTTTGACATATCCCAGTCATATTTCTAGTCTATTTTTGACACATCGTTAGTAAAACCAGAAGGTTAAGAGCTGGCTAGAGAGGTAGCAGCAAGGCTCTGTCTTGAGGAGTGCTTTCCATTCAGGGATCAAAACTTGGTGCAAAGCATGAAGGTGCACAGCCTTACAAAGCACTCTCTCCCATCTGGAGTAAGCAGTTAAATTGGGCTCAAAGCCCAATCTTGTGCCCCTGACATGTCACTTCACCTCCACAGCAGTCTTGAGCATGACTAAACCATTGCCGTTGTCAGACTTCTGTCTAGATGCTATTGGCTTTTTTGCATTACTTGTCATACATTCAGATTCTTTCTAACAAGTGTTCAATGTGTGCTTCAGTGGCTTTGCACACAAGTGTTTGGATGGAGAGGAACTGGACAGGCTAGATCCCTCTTTACCTGGGAAAACCCTGTTTTACTTTCCAGTTTAAAAGGGATTAAGTGTTGGAGAACAGTTGGCTTCTCAAACAGTTCTCTCAGCATACCCCTCCCCTGTGCTGTGGGCAAATTAATGCTGCTGACTCAACCCTCTGAGCAACCCATTGGTCCATGCCTGTTATCATTATCTTTTCTTAACTTTTGCTTGTAACATCTGTGCTTGGAATGGCAATCTCCTTGGGGCAGGGAACAGGCAACACAATTCACCCAGAAGAGTTCATTGCTCTCAAGGGGATTGTGGCTTCCATGACTCATGTTGGATGAAGCTGAGGCTCAGGGAAACAGCTTTAACAAGAGATGCCATGTGCCTGGGTTGAAGACAGCACTTGCAACAGTTCTGGTGCTACTCCTCACCAGCAATGGGATTGCAGGTACTGTCCTACACCCTTTTAGAAGGAAGAAGAGGATCAGCAACACTGTGGTGAACAGAGAGGGTACAGTAGAGCAAGCCAACAGCAAATGGGACCCTGTGATGCTCCTGGCTTCAAACGCTCTCTGGTCTGCAAGTCTTTTGGAATATTGATAGTGCAATGTTGAAGCTCCACTGCGTGTAGAGCAGACATGGGAACAAAGCAACCTTCCATCCTCCTGTTTTCTCTGGTTCCCCTTATTTCCACTTGTAGGGTGGCCAGTCTTTACAAACAAATGTAGGAGGAAGGCCCCACAAGCTGGGTCATGGAAGGTGACCCCAAGCATGGGTAATGACGCTGTGGAAAGACGCCTGTCCTCAGCTCCTGCCAGGAGCTGGGAACAAGCTTGTTCCCAGGGCTGCAGCCTGGGTGGGGGTGACAGAACATGGAGAGAAGTCTCTGCCCCGAGCAATCCCCAAGGCAGTGCGCTGACTAATCTTGCTGGCATGCCAGGACAGACCCAGTTAAACCAGGACATCTGGGCACGTCAGTGTTTCCCTCCAGTCATGCTGTACTCAAACCCTGTCTCTTCTCTGACACTCCTGGGGACTTTGCTCATAGCCTTGGAGAAATCATGAGCTAGGCTCCTGTTCAAAAGCTTAGAAGAAGTGTGTATATATATATATCTTGTGTTGTGTCCAGTTCTCTAGAGACTTGTGTTTTACTGGCCATGCAGTGGGCTAGAAAGCTTGGGAGGTTTTTCCTACTGTAGATCAAAAGGCAGTGGAGAATAACTAAATTTTTACCTAAAGCAGTGACCTGCCTCTTTCATGGCATCAGACCAGCAAGTATGAAAACACAACACAGTCTGAGGCATGAGAGATGTCTAGAAATCAGAGATCCATCCTTGATGCTACCACTCATTTGATTTTTGCTAGACACTTCCTGCATCTCTCCTTCACAGCCTGCAAAGTGCAGAACTGCCCCACACTGCTCTCACCCAGATTCACAAGCTCTCAAACACTACTTGCTCCAAGAGTGCTTGCAGTTTTCTCCCTAACTCTTTGCAATTCCCATGTTCTGTGTGCCTCTCCTCCAGGCATTTAGCTGGAAGCACAGCAGCATCTCCTGGAACTGGGTGGCTATTGCAGGTTCAGTTGTCAAAATGCCATACTTAAATCCTGATTGATTCACTTAATTCAAGAGACTCCAGAGCCACTCCAGCTGTGCAGGTACTGGGGATGATGAAAGGTAGCATGTGTCCAGCACATCTCCTCCCTTTGTGAGGAGGAGGAAGGGACAAGCTAGTGGAAACTGCCTGCTCATTATTCAGATGAGATAATGAGACAGACCACCATGTTAGGTGATGCATTTAGAGAGAAACCAGGAAGAAAGAACTGGGCTGGTGATGACACACCAAAAGAAACAGGAGGCATTCACTCCACCAAAAAGTGTGTGAGTTGTCAGATGTCTGGGTTTAATTACCAGGGAGCTGCTCTCCTGTAAAAAAAAAGGGGGGGGGGGGTGTGGACCATGGATATCCTTGAAATTGGAACCAAAAAGCCACCAAAAGAGGTTCTCTGCACAGAAATAAGGCAAACTGCTGACCTAAAAGAGGTCCTTGCTGTCCTCCTTTATAAAAGCAGACAGCATTGGAGAAAGAGGCAAGTGCAGAAGGGCAACAATTATCTCCTCTGAGGAAATGTAAGAGATGGCAGCAATGAGGTTGGGTAGGATTTGTCTCTCAACTGCATCTTCACTGTTTCCAGTGGCTGCACATTATGGCACCACTCCAGTACACACAAGCTCCTGAGGTAGAGCTGAGCTGTATAGCAGCCCAAGCTCACCTTCAGGTTCCCTCCCTTCTCCTTCTGACAGAAAAAGGTGGAAAATACTGGAAGCGAACCATTTTTCACATGGCTTAGAGAAAACATGAAGTCCTGGTTGTCATCTGAGACTCACATGTTAAAGTGGAGCACTATGAGGTGGGCTCTGGCTTAGGAAGAAGGGTTTGTCCACTTAGTGCATGTGTCATCTTGCAATATTTCTTGTTGCTATGGAAAACATCTTTTTTCCCTGGCATGATTGGTCAGTGCTTGACACAAACTAAAGACTTTGTTCACCTGCTTTGTAGAATCATAGACTGGTTTGGGCTGGAAGGGACCTTTCAAGGTCATCTAGTCCAATCCTCCTGTAGTCAGCAGGGTCATCTTTAACTAGATCAGATTGCTCAGAGCCCCAAACAACCTGAGCTGGTATGGTTCCAGGGATGAGGCTTCTATCATGGCATCGCTTTACCTATCATACTGATAGGTATGATCACTGATCACTGGTGATTTTATATGTGCTAAACGGTCCAACTAACCTCCTGACAGTCCTCACTTTTTCATCACTCTAACCTGATCAGAGAAGCTGTGTTGGTCATGATAGCTCTTGTTGAAGATGTATATTTAAAAAACCCAACCAAATGAAAAAAACCTCACCAAAACCTGAAGATTCCCCAATGAAGTAGACCACCACTTCTCCTGCTCTAATATCCTTTCACCCACAATGAGTAGGAAGAAGTAGCTCCAAAGTAAGGACATCCAGCAGCAGCATCAATGGGCAGCATATATGGAATTTTCCACTAGTCCTCAATTTGGGATAAGCAAATTCCTGAAGCAGGAGCTGCCAAATCTTTACACCATCTTTGCTATTTAGGGTTTTGTTGGACAACCTGGCCAATCTAGGCATGAGAGGGGAAGCTGGTGGCCTTTGGTGACACCACAACCTGAGGTGGTTCAGGTGCCCAATCCAGTGGGGGCTTTTTGTGAACTGGTGGAAAAATTGATGCTCAGCTTGTGATGGTCTGGTGATGGGATTCATTGTGCTGTGAATGAGCAAAACTTTTTTCTGACATTGCGTCTGTAGGATGGGGGAAATCATCATTGCTTTCTACCTTTCTGGAGTTCTCTTTTTCTTTTTTTCTTTCCCCCTCCTTCAAATAGAATGAAAGGCAAAAAACTCAAAAATGTGATTAGTGGAAAATTTTATTTGCTTTTCTGCTGAAATTCCAAGAAATACATATTATCATAAAGGCATCAACTCAGTCCAGGTTGGGCAGCTCAAAGCTCCTTGACCAGGATTTCGCAGCTTGAGTTTCTTGCTGCTTTTGTGCCCTGGGCAGGGGAAAGGAAGGGCTACATCTTTTTTAAATGTAGCTGTGCTTTTCTTGAGAGAGAGATCTCTCCCCTTGTTCTAACAGTTAACCAGTAGGATCACATTACAGAAATAGCTAAGAACTGGGAAAGGGAGAGTGAGGGTGGATGTGAATGTAGATTTCCTGCCTGGTGCCATACAAAGGCACTGCTTGTACTACAGCAAGCCTAGCAGCAGCCAAATTACTTGTTTCATTTTAACTGCTGTCCTTGTTGCATCTAGACTTGCTAATCAGTACTCTAAGTGCTTGTAAAATAGTTTGGATTCATCCCTTCAGGCCCACATCTCCATTGCTATTGCTGCTCCTTCCTCCTGCCCTGTGCCATCACCTAAGTAACATCATTTCTTCTGGCAGCTGGGCTCTCTAAAGCAGGATGAAAACACCATCTTCTTTGCTTATTCATGCACAGAAGGCTCTTGTTTGCATGAGAAGAGCTCAGGCTGTGGAACAGCACTCCCTAGAGGCAGGGGAGAAGGGAGCTGAGGCTTGCAGGCAGAGAATAATGAGGCATAAACATAGATAAGCTGAATATTTTTGTTCAGCAGTCGCCCTGGAGTTTTTTACCCCATTTGCAGCACTCCAACTGCTCCGTGCAGCTGATTGACAGAAATCATGGGCTGGGAACATCACTGGCAATCTCAGCTGGATTTCACCCAGTAATTGTCTCAGTGACATGTGCTGCAATTGGCATGAAGCAGAGGAGGATGTCCCAGACGACTGGGCTCAAAAACCAGGCATGGATTTCTGAATGAACAGGGTGGCCAGGGTGGTGTTCTGTGGCAGGCTGCTAAATTGGGTACAGTAGTGATACTGGTGATGGGATGGAAGAGACTTGTTGGAACCAAACATCAGCTGAGGAATTTGTTGAACTTCCCCAGCAAGGAGGGTGAACTTTGAGCTACGCTGATAGGGAACCTTAAATGGTGCCATTTTTAACCAATTTCTACAAAGGACCACAACCCCCTTATTTCATAGATCTCTTTCCGTTTTCTGAATGTAGCTTTCTGTACAGATGCAGATAGTAACTGTGCCCAAACAAGGGCAACAAAGTTGGTGAAGGGTTTAGAGCACAATTATGAGATCAATAAGAATCTCATAACAATTGTCATGAGATCAATAATCCCAGGCTGAGGGAACTGGAATTGATTAGTCTGCAGAAGATGAGGCTTTCTACCTTCTTGCTCTCTACAACTACTTGAAAGGACGTTGGAGTTAGGCTCAGCTCAGTCTCTTCTTCCAGGTAACAGAATCACAGAATCACCAAGGCTGGAAAAGACCTCCAAGATCATTAAGTACAGCCTATGACCCAACAATATGGTATCAGCTAAACCATGCCACTAAGTGCCATGTCCAATCTTAAACACCTCCAGGGACAGCGACTCCACCATGTCCCTGGGCAACAAGAGGAAATGGCTTCAAGTTGTGCTGGGGAGGTTCAGATTGGATATTAGGAAAGATTTCTTCACCAAGAAGGTTATCAGGCATTGGAACTGGCTGCCCAGGGAGGAGGTGGAATCACCATCGCTGGAAGAGTTAAAAAAACCCTGTAGATACNTCACCAAGGCTGGAAAAGACCTCCAAGATCATTAAGTACAGCCTATGACCCAACAATATGGTATCAGCTAAACCATGCCACTAAGTGCCATGTCCAATCTTAAACACCTCCAGGGACAGCGACTCCACCATGTCCCTGGGCAACAAGAGGAAATGGCTTCAAGTTGTGCTGGGGAGGTTCAGATTGGATATTAGGAAAGATTTCTTCACCAAGAAGGTTATCAGGCATTGGAACTGGCTGCCCAGGGAGGAGGTGGAATCACCATCGCTGGAAGAGTTAAAAAAACCCTGTAGATACGGTGCTTGGGGACGTGGTTTAGTGGTGAGCATGGCAGTGTTGGGTGGACAGTTGGACTCAATGACCTCAGAGGTCTTTTCCAACCATAATGATTCTATGATTCTATTAAATCTATTTTCAGCAGTCTTCAAAGCACACAGTCACTCCAGTTACTATCAGTGAATGATGACTGGGAGGTTCTGCAAATGGAAGAGTAAATGCATTTTTGTACCTGCGCAATTCTGGATGTTTAGCACTCAGAGGCACTTCCCAGATGTTTTGTGAGAACAAAAAGCCCTTTCCCTGCCTGTTTACAGATGACTTGCAAAGAATAAGTGAGAGGTTTGAGCATGGCTGAGCTGAGCAGCTGCTGAGAATTCAAATAAATGGTCTCAAACCCTCCTTTTTCCACAAGTTGCACTTTGGAAGATGCAGGAACAATACATGTCACAGGCTAATGCTGTCCATCAATGCAGTGGTGAGAAGGAAATTTTGTCTCATTTCCATTCTCCCAGTTTGCCATTTGGAAGTTGATTCTTAAAGCATTATCACTGCTGAAAGCTTTTTAGTGTTTAGATTCCAGCCATGATCTCACGGGCTTTGATGAGATATTTGAACTGAAAGGAGCTTGTGCAAACTATGAAATGAAGACATTCACTTCCATCTGTAAGCCCTTTACACTGGGATCTGTCAATCCCTATGATAAATAATGCACATATCAGCACCTTTGATTTTTCCTAGCGCTGATTTTCATCTCTTGTGTATCCTCAGTGGGGCAAAGTCTGACTTTCCTCAATTTTCATGGCTCTCCAAATGTACCTTCTGCAGTGATAAAGCACTGCAATGGAAACACAAGGTATCTTCCAAAGCCAGGTTGGCCACAAATGCCCATGTTGCCAATGTCTGCATTCAAATTGCTGAAAACAAAGTCACCTATAAGGTGTCCTGTACATCCACTGTCATCAGAGCTAGTGAGATAATGCTCCTATTAGGCCATTCAAGGCCACAAGAAAAGGTTTAAAATCACAGAAACATTACACTTCAATATGAGCAGTGGTTTTTTTGCAAGCTTGTTTGACTTTTCCTTGTTTGTTTATGAACTGGGAATCTCTCACATCCCAGTCAGAAGCTGTTTGGGACATTTCCTGCTTTCCAGGTGGAGTTACTGAGCCTGCAGGAGTACTTGGCTCAGACAGTACGCAAACAGAGTACTCAAATACTATTTAAACTAAAACAAAATCAAAGTGAAAATGCACCCCTCTTACGGAGGTGTTTCTACACAGCTGGTGTAGCTTATGTGGAAGACCTCAGTGATGCCACAAAGCTTTTACAGGGCTCATTAGACTTGATCTGCCTCTCTGCTTGCTTGTGGATAGAATTTACTGGGCTTTGGATAGATAAAACCTTTGTCACTGGCAGTGTTTAGTTTGTGGACTTTTCTGTAGTTCAGTACCAGCAAAATGAGAATTTCTGACCTGAAAACCTGTTTCCTTAGAGCAGTTTCTCCTACTTTCTCCAGGGAGTCTGTGCTACCATGCAGCACAGTTTGCCTACACATGGTCGCAACTGCAATCAGACCTCTTCAGAAAGATGTGCACATAGCCAGTGTGTGATTTCTTGAGCTGAGAGAGGATGTCTGGACTAAACTGACCTCAAACGTGCTCACGTGGTGTACTCTCATGTCACTGGTTCTTTGGATGAAAAGACTGATGGCAACGGTGCATAATAATGAATTAATAGAGACCTAGGGGGACTCAGAAGTCAACTGTTTGACAGTAGTGGTCTGCTTGCCTGTTTTTCTGACAGCTTCCCTGTCAGGACTTATTACACAGTCACTTCTAAGTCTGGGGGATGACAAAATGGATTAGCATATCCCAGCTAGATGGCATTGAAAACAAACATCTTTCTTCTGCTAAGTATTCCCTTTTGGAGCCATTCCCATCCTGATGGCCTCAAGGGCCTATTGGAGGCTGCACACTTTGTGCTGTGTCCTTCTGCAAAATGACCAGCATCCTGTAATGGCATCCCAGAGCTGAGACAGGTACATGCCAGTTTGAGTTCTTATCCCAGGTTTGTCACTTGCTCTGGGTTTCTGCTCATGACCTTGCAGCCTACTAGCTGTACAGATGGAGATAAGCAGCTGGGAAGTGCTCTTGGATATTCCCGACCATGAAGACATGAATAACTCATAATGCACTTGTGCATTAACCAGCAAAGGATGCAGAGGCTGTTGGGGGTCAGAAGGAACGTGCTCTGTGGGCTTGAAATACTGTCAGATTCCATCCATGCTTCCTCTGAAGTCAATAGGAGCTGGTTTGTTATACCACTAGATTTTTCTTACACTTCTTTCAAATGAGCCCTGGAAGAATTGTTTTTAAATGTTCATGCTGAGAGCATTGATTTTGATATTGATGATCAGTGTGGAAAGAAAACTTCTCCTATGAACACCTCTTCTATGAAGAAAGGCTGAGAGGGTTGGGATTGCCTTGAGAAGACTCTAGCAAGACCTTTTTGCAGCCTTTCAGTACTTCAAGGGTCTGATAAGAAAGAAGAGGAGAGACTTTTTTAGCAGGACCTGTTGTGACAGTGCAAGGGATGATGGGTTTAAGCTAAAAGAGGGAGATTTAGACTAGATAGAAGGAGGAAATTGTTTACACTGGGGATGGCAAAACACTGTTCCAGGTTACCCGAAGAGGTGGTACATGCCGCATCCCTGGAACCATTCCAGGTGAGGTTGGTTGGGTCTCTGAGCAACCTGATCTAGTTGGATCCACTGTATGTGCAATGGTGTCTCCCAGACCTGCCATTTTATAGGGTTTGGGGTTAAAACCTTGAAAGGCACCACAGAAACAGCCAAGATTGAGGAGAATATTGAGGAGTATTGGAAACTCTATAGTCACTAAGAACATTAAGGAATTCCTGTTATGCACCACCATGCAAACCTACCTGACCTGTTTTGCTGTAACCTTGTCCCCACGTTGAACCCATCTTTCCTTCTCACTTTTGTGATGCTTCAAGAAGATGGCATGATCTGTGAGACCTTTCTTGCCATTGCCCCTTCCACAATGCTGGCTGCAATGATGTCAGTGCCCAGCAGTCTCTCTTGCTAGCTAAGACTGTCTTGTTCTTTTAGTCTTTTGCATTTATATGTGCTTTTCAGCTGGGATTGCCATTTCTTCTGTTCAAGCAGGTTAGGATTAGGACCTTGGTTGAAAGCAGCTTTTAAATCATGGGAAGGGATGTAAGTACTTATCTCACAGGCTCATTCTCATGGCTGAAATATCAGGTCTTCTCCCACTGACAGGAATGTGAATACTGACTTGCACCTGACTCAGAGTTGGCACTGACCTGATCAGGTGGCAAGCGAACGACATATAGATCTTAGTCCTATACATTTCCAAGCCACTGTAGTTAAGTCATGTTTCCTTTGGAGCTGAGAACTGGGAGAGTAAGATTTCTACTCCAAACATATGTGCCCAGAACACTAGGCCTTTAATTATGCAAAGTACTGGAGTCTGCTTCTTCCTGCCTTTTCAGATAAGTGGTTTCACCAAGAGATTACAGCAAGCAGAATTTGGCACCTGGCGCTATTGGCACAAAGGGGCTTTTTTTTTTTTTCCCCACACACAGATTCCTGCCATGGAAATTTGGTCTTATCTGAGGATCCACCCAAGCGAATCCAGTTGTCATGTCAGCAGATTAGTGCCTACAAAAGACCAGCAACCTCAGGGCAGAAATTGAGCATCAACCAAAGCCTGTGAGCTGAATCATAAGGATGCTTATTTGTCCTCTTCATCCCATGTGGGAAAAGTTGGCTCAAGCATCATTTTGTTCCACTCCCTCTGGCTTTAGGAGCTGGAAAGGCAGCGAGAAAGACCTCCTCCTCCTGAGCTGGGTGTTGCTGGAGGCTGTTTTACTGAAGAACAAACTGGTTTTGTGTGTGTGAGTGATACCTGGGCTGTGGTGAATTACAGAAACCATCAGAAATTCAGCAGGCTCTCTAGTAACAACTTGGCAGCCTCCAAATAACTTTCACTGCCTGATAATTAGACAAAAACACTGCCTTGTTTTCCTCCTTTGCAGTCTTGTAGTGGCTGGCTGTAGCAGGGCAGCTGGTAACAGTTCAAACAAGGGCAAGTGTGGAGTCCTGCGCCTGGGGAGGAATAACCACATGCACCAGGATGTGTTAGGGGTTGACCTGCTGGAAAGCAGGTCTGCAAAGATGGATCTGGGAGTGCTGGTGGACAAGCTCACTATGAGCTAGCAATGTGCTCTTGTGGCCAAGAAAGCCAGTGATATCCCTGAGGTGCATTAAGAAGAGTGTGACCAGCAGCAGGTTGAGAGAGAGAGGTTCTCTTCCTCCTCTACTCTGCCCTAGTGAGGCCATATCTGGAGTCTTGTGCCCAGTTCTGGTCTCCCCTGTTCAAGAGAGACAAGAAACTACAGGAGATAACAGGTTGCCCAGAGAGATTGTGGATGCCCCATCCCTGGCAGTGTTCAAGGCCAGGCTGGATGCGGCCCTGGGTGACCTGGTCTAGTGATTGGCATCCCTGCTCAGTGTGGGGAGGTTGGAACTAGATGATCTTTAGGATCCCTTCCAACCTGGCCATTCTATGATTCTATGATAATCCAGCTGAGGCTACAAAGATGCTGAGGGGACTGGAGCACCTCCCTGAGAAGAAAGGCTGAGAGCCTCTGGAGAAGAGCAGACTGAGAGGGGATCTTCTCAATGCTGATAAATATCTAAAAGCTGGGGTTGAGAGGATGGGGCCAGACTCTTGTCAGTGGTGCCCAGTGACAGGACAAGGGGCAATGGGCACAAACTGGAACCCAGGAGGTTCCAGCTGGACACGAGGAAAAAATTCTTTCCTATGATGGTGCCAGAACACTGGCCCAGGCTGCCCAGAGAGACTGTAGGCATCTCTCTTTCTGTGGAGAGATTCCAAACCCACCTGGATGTGATCCTGGGCAACCTGCTGTGGGTGACCCTGCTTTAGCAGGGAGTTATGGTAGATGATCCCTAGAGGACCCACTATGCTGGGATTTGGTAATTCTGTCTGTGGTTCTGTAATCAAGGCAAGGGGACCTTACCCAGGTGGGACAGGGATGCCTCCAGACACAGGCAACTCCTGCTCCTCAACTGTTTCATATCCAGAGAGCTGAATTTAGCTGAAATCAGATCTATAAAAAGGGTCTTTTAAGTTCCTATGGATACAGTGAGTCACTGCACTCGCATGAAATCTGCAGAATATATCTTCAGAGACTGGGAGAAGCAAACCCTAGTAATAGAAACTTGTGTGGGGGTTTTGGAAATTGCCTCAGTGTTGGGTTAATGCTGCTCATTGAAGAGAACACTAAAGCTAATACCAGCTTCAAGGGGATCAGTTACCCCAAGGGTAAATCTTAAAGATAACTAGGATGCTTTCTCTGTATGTCAGTGTTTATACAGAGGAGAGACTTCATAGCTGTGTATTTACTGTGACTGTGCAGGAGGGAGAGTGAAATCTGAAGAAACATATGCAAGCTTTCTTCTCTAAAGGGAAAATTGGATTGAGACAAAAATGACCTAAATAAACATCGGAAGGTCACAGAAAACTATTGCTTGGAGGCAGAGAGAAGGAATATACACATGTAGATAAAGATTGTGCATGAAAGTTGAGTATTGTTCTTTGGGGAATTTCAGTGCATCAAAGGAGCCTGATACCAGTCCTGGAATAACATCAGAAGAAACGTTGTCTGAGGAGAAGTGCAGAGGGTGAAAAAGATTTATCTGGGTAGGGAAAAGTACAGTGGACTCTCCAGTGTTAAATACTGAGGTGGTTTCTGGCTTTTCCATGTTTTGCTCACCCAGGTCAAGCAGGCACCACTTCTCTGCTCAGATGTTTGTAAGTGATGGAGAGATGGACGAGTAGAATTTGTGGGTGGGACCAGCAAATTTGGCAACAGTTTATTGTGTCTGTAATGTCTCAGTTTTCTGTTACAAGTGTAGACTAAGGTAACTACAGTTTTATCTGCCCTATCCTCATGTTGGGATGGTCTTCTGCTGTCAGCCCACTGTGTGGTCTCTTGGGCACGATGACAGACCTCTTGGCGCAAAACCCAAGCATTGGGGAGAGAAATGAGGGTATCCATGGGGCTTCTTCAGCTGGCATGATCTGCCAGTTCCCTGGGGAAGAGGTGCAGGAATGGGGCAGTGAATGACTACTTGGTGCAAAGCTCTGGGCTGCAAATACATCTTTCAGATCAGAACATGTTCCACCTTTATGCACCTGGGAGTGTACGTGGTCTGTTAAGCTTCTAAATTAATATTTTAGCACCTTTATAGCTGAAATGTTAGGCTTTGTGGACATCTTTAACCATAAGATGCCAGATAATATCTATGGGCTCTGCATGGTTTGGTTGAGATCCCAAATGGGAGAGCAGCCCTAAGCCTGAGCACAGAAAGCCCCAATGCAGCTACACTGGCCAGGGGAGTTGGTTGTCTGTCACGTGCAAGCTGATTGTGGGGATATTGGGAAACATGAGGTGTTCACCCTATGGTCAATCCATAGAATCATACATTGTTACGGTTGGAAAAGGCCTCTAGATCATCAAGCCTAACTATTATTCTAACACTGCTAAGCCACCACTGAACTATGCTCCCAAGCACCACATCTGGGCCCTGCAAGGAACAGGAGACAACAAAAATGTTCATAAACCTAAAGGATAATTTAGGATGGAAAAAGCTACTGAAGCAAGTAAGTGATGGAATGTAGGAATACCTAAAGAGTATATACACTATGGAGCACTGATCTGAGTGTAATTGAAATGGATGTCATAACACATCAGTTTTGGGGGCAGAACTTAAGTTTTAATGCAAAAGGAAAAAAAAGAAAGAAAAATCCAGAATTTTCTTGCTCCTCCTCACCTCCATTTTTACTGCAGGTAAAGCAGATTGCAAGGAAGAACGTTAAGTTTCCAAAATTATTGCAAATCGTCAATGAACCACTGGAAGGTGGTGATCCACTGACAGCTGAATTGCAGGAGAAAGAGGACAGCATCCTGAGCAAACTGCTGGTCCTCAGGAGCTCCTTCCCGTGTGAAAACAGCGCAAGAACTGAATATGGCTTTGAGACAGTGCTGGGTTAACTATATGATCTTCAGAGGCACCAGTGTGCTTGCTGTGTGAATGAATTCACGCTGCAAGTCACAAAGAGAGAATTAGCTTTTAAAATTAGGTTGGTGTGCCTGAATCCAGCTTGGTCACTTCTCCCTTGGCTTGGATGGATGCTAATGGTGCATCAGGTGGTGGCTTGTTCTTGTGTCCTGGCCCCATCAGTTCAAGAGAGCTTGGAATAATTGCTGAGCTGTGTTTTTAGCTTCAGGTTCCTCTGGTTCTCATGCCCGAGCCTGAAAGCACCACTCTGTTCACATACTTTGGGTGAGTCACTCAGCTGTATGAGCTGAATTGCCCTGCTGCAGGCCAGCAGTTTGGCCTCCAAAAAACAGAGGCAGTGAGCAAAACCTACCCTGTCTGGAAGTTTCTTTCTTCATGGCAATAAAAAACCCCACCTAAATCCTGTCCCTATGCTGATATGCTGTGATATTCTTTTCAGTCATGGTCTGAGGTCAGCACTCACTGGTGTATATCCTTTTCAGATAACAAGGAGTCACTCAATAGTTCTTCTCATCAGTGTGTTTTACTTTATTTGCTAGTAATCAAGAAGTGTCCAGATGTGGCACTGAGTAGAGAAGGTCTGCCTTCCTGGGGTGTTCCACCAGCACATCAAAACAATGTACAAATATTAGTGGGCTGTAAACATTTAATCCTATATAATTAGATGAGCAAAATTAGACAGAGGTGATGTCTTTTGCAACTAAAGGTCTGAGGAACAGAGATTAAGGTTCTAAGTGTCTAGTAATTTCCAGTGCTTAGTTTCAGCTAATGAGAGCTTAAATTTTAATTCAATTTAATTTAATTGCTCACGCCTAGCAATTCAATTGCACTTCATGGGTTCAACCTGCTGTGGAAGCAATAGCTAGGCATAAAAAACTCTCCATGCCTTGAAGTTAAGCTCATTTTATGGCACTGACCTGGGATGTAAATAGAAGAGACCCACTCACAGCTCATACGTACTTCCATCGCTGTTGGGGGCAACTTGGTCCTTCTCCTGAAGACTCAGGAGTCATTGCATCCACCTTGAAATCAATTAATCACAGCATTAAAGCCCATCCTCACCTTATTTTTTTTTTCCCCATCTCAGAGAAAAATCATGTTCATTAAACAATGTAGACAGCTACAGGTCAAGGTCTCCTGGCCAGGGCTCAGCACAGCTCCTTGACACCTGATGTTCCTGGGATGGGGAGCTGGACTCTGGCTGAGCATTTCCTCTCTCAGCACTTGGCACCTCAGCCCAGCAAACTGGCAAAGATTTTTTTTTTAAGAGCATTGTTTTTCTGCCAATATATTCAAAACTGGTTGGATTTTTAACAGAATCATTAAGATTGGAAAAGACCTCTAAGATCATCAAGTCCAACCATTCCTATCACTAAGAACATCTTTCCAGCTCTGCTGGTTTTCTGTTGGATATTCTAGGCCCACCTTGGTGGCATTTGCATGCAGTTTTGCTTTGGTCTGTATTGCTTCTGGTCTAAAAGATCCCCCATCACCTTGTAATGTTACAGTAGGGTAAATGCCACGTGTTTTCCCCTTTCTGCCAAATTTCTCGAATGTAATGACCATGTGAGGGTGTAGGACATGGATGAAATGCAAGGCAAGTGGGGAGTAGCTTTTTGCAGTAAGCTGGAGCAGAAGTAAAACAAAATATCCCAGCCCCCACTCAAATAAACTGTAACTTCAGACATCTCTGATTGGATTTGATTTCTGAGCCCTGGACTCACCTCTGTTGGTGATGTGCATTGCTTTGATACACATCTTATCATATATATACGTCTGCATATGTATATATAAACACTGTTCTTTAATCCCTCCTACAGCAGCAAGCTGCTTCTCCTTTCCCAGAGGCTCCAGATGGTGCTGAAATCTTCAGAGCTTTGGGGGTTTATTTGTTTATTTTTAGATAACTCCCCCCACTTGGGCCTTAGTCAGGATGCCTCAGCCTTCCCATTTACCAAACCTCTAAACTTTTAGCTTGTTTTTGGTCCTTGCTGCTGGCTCCCTTTCCCTGTGGGTCTGTGATGAATTGCTACCTATCACCATCGTCAAGGGTCAGGGCTGGGCTGGCCATTAGATGAGTGACAGATGCTCTCTATTAACCCTCTCCCTTCCCAAAGGGAAGAGAAAGGGACTAAAAGAGAGACTTACGGGTTGGAAAAGAAAACTAAAATATGTTTAATGAAAAGGATAACAATAAAATAAAATATAAACAAATATATAGAAAACCAACATTGAACCCAACCTCCTGAGGGCAATGATGTCACTGTCACCACTGATGCTGTGGCAGCACTGGGGAAGTCCCAGACTGGACTCAGTGGCAGATGGGAACCAGATTCAGGGTTGTGGAACAGGATTCAGGAAGACATGCATAAGGATCAAAGTCCTCCTTGGACACGGGCCAGTGAAGAAGAGTCTTGACCCTCATGATCTCTCAGTTTTATCCTGAATATGACATCCATGGGATTGAATACAGTTAGTCAGCTTAGGGTCATCTCCCCTGTCCCCTCCTCCCCATGCGGGCCCCCTGTGATTTACTGCACTCCAACGTGGGATACACAATTTAGCACTTTGTGTATTTTCTGAACACAAAACAAACAAACAAACAAAACAACTAAAACCACCAAAAAACCCCAAAATCCTCATAATTTCATATTGTTGAGTCTCATTTTGGTTCTCATTAGAAATAAGCTGACCCCATCTCTGCACTTGGGGTGATCTGGGGCGGATTTGAGTCCTAGCCCTGGTCCTGGCTGCCTTGCAGCTCCTCCAAAGACAGCTGAGAAAAGATTTCCTCAAAACCTTGTTCTAGATCAGATGCACTTGGGGTTTGTGATGGGTATTCCTTTTTCTTACTAAGTTGTTAAAAAGAGGTAAGAGGTTACAACCTTACATCCTTTAGTATTCCAGCTTGTCTAGCTGAAGCTATAGTCCCCATTTTTTTCACACACCCTGTTACAGTTTCTGCCATGCTCTCAGTTCCATCACCTCCTTTGACACATATCAGTAACAATATATAACAATAAATACCTTTGTGGCTTGTCATCTCCCAAACTCTCTTGAAGGTTATTTCTTCAGAGGGAACTTAATAACAAGTTTCTCCTGTTAGCCTTGTTTTTCCTTGCACAACTTCTGACTTGCAAGTTTACTGTCCATTTAGACTGGCACTACTTGCATTTTATTCTTACAATGCTGCTATTTTGAGGAGATTTTGGCTCACTGTTTGCAGGGCTCATGGTTCACAATCCAAACTGCCACTCCGTGCTGATGCATTGGGTATCCCAGAGATGGGGCAGATGCCTTATTCAGTGCTGGTACTTACTGGATTACACATTTCTGCTAGAAACATATTGCCTAGGAGGTCCTAGAAATTGTATTTGTCTATTCATTGCCATGTTATTTGGTGGTATTTCACTTACAGAGGCTAATGTGTTCAGAGCCTGTTGTCCATCAGCCCTACCTGGTAAACCAAAGCTTACTGCACTTTTGAACCTGGATGTGCAATACTGTAGGCTGGACAGAGGGATTTTTCCCTGGCTCTCACTGCCATTTGCTCCTTCTGCACATGTTATTCAACTCTCCTTTCCTATTTTTCTCTACCTTGACACTTAATTAACTTTGTGCTTGTGTTCAGTCTAACACCATCAATTAAAATAGCAAACAATAATAGACCAAAGATCAACCCTTGAACAAATCCATGAATAACCTTCTTCCACCCTGATACTTCCCTTGATATATGCAATCCATGATTTCTTTCTTAAACAGTTTCTCATCTATCCTACTATCTCATCTCCAAACCCATTTTGCCAGTCATTGGGCTGCTCTTTGTTTAGACAATTTTGCTTTAGCAATAGCTTGATCACAGCATCAGCTGAGCCTGCCCCTCCTTAGGCCTGTGATGATTACAAATGCTGAACTGGTAGCAACCTGGAGACAGGCAATATGTTCTAAATGCTAGAGCTCAAGTGATTTAATACTTTCCCTCTACTTTCAATTTTATTTTTGCAGTCAATTAAATTTACCTGTGAGAACGACCACTCTCACCCCACCATTCTCTGCAGAATGTACCAGGTTTTGAAGCACAGCAAGCGGTTCTGTTCTCTCTCAGCTACTTCTTTTGTATGATGCTACATTATTTATGTCATCTTCTGTTCTTTTATATTAAATATGAACTTGTATGGCTTGTTTCAAGCTGGATTTTCCCTCTGGGTAGTTATTCTAAGCTTTCAAAAATACCTGTATGAATCTAGGGGGTAGACTGCAAGGTTCTGGGCACCTCAGATTACCATCAGACTGAGGTGATGCAGCAGATACAATTTTATATCATATAAATGGGAAAGAGTGAGGACTGGGGCAGGTTTTGAGAAGTGGTGGCTGTGTAGTCAGAGGCCACTGCAGTGCCTAATACATGCAGGCAGCAGAGATGAAGTATGCTGACAGGCTAAAAGACAGTTTTGTGGTGTTCTGCTGTACCACTTGGAAGGGCTGCCACTGCTTCACACCCTGCCTTCATTCCTGAGGCATCAGAGTGCCGGAAAAATCAGCTGTTGAGGATCCAGGCAGTAGGGAGGGATTTAAACAAACCCAAAGTCATGTTCTTGTGATTTCTGATAGATGGAGAAGTGGACAACAATCAGTGTCCTGAACCCTCTACCATTCAGCCTAATTAAGTCATGCAATGCTATTAATAAACTGGGAGGCTTAGCTAAGCCTCCAGAGAGTGCCAAAATCATGTTCTCTTTCACTTAGGTATTTAAGAGTCAGTCATCCTAGTGGTGATATTGTATTGTGGGCAGCAGGTCGAGGGAGGGGATTCTGCTCCACTCTGGGGAGAACTCACCTGCAGCGCTGGGTCCAGCTCTGGAGTGTTCAACACAGGAGAGACATTGACCTATTGGTGTGGGTCCAGAGGAGGCCACAGGCAGCTTCTTCCAGAGCTTGCCAGCCCTTTTGGGGAAGAAATTTTTCCTCATGTCTTACCTAAACCTCGCCTGGAGTACCTTAAGGCTATTTCCTCTTGTCCTATTACTTGTTTCTTGGGAGAAGAGACCAGCTGCCACCTTGCTACAACCTCCTTTCAGGGAGTTGCAGAGAGGTATGGCCTCACCAATGCCGAGTACAACCCCTACCCTAGTCCTGCTGTCCATACCATTGCTGATCCAAGCCAGGATGCTGGATTTCAGCATCATTTCAGCGTCCAAGAAGGGAGGACTGCCATCCCAGGGGTTGCTGCTGAGGTTGTTTTTTTTTCCTGCTTTTGTTTTTTGAGAGTCAGGCAGTAGTGTTCCGGGAGTGTTTTGCCAGGCTTGAACTTTCCCAGGAGGAGGAGCTCCTGCTCAGCAGTCTGTAAGCGCCCTCTGGTGCAAACGCAGTCAGCTGCCTTCAGCCAGCTCTGCCCTGCGGTTTGTCTCGCAAACATCCATGGGGAGTCTTAATTGGGGTGTTTCGGATGGTGGACAGGGAGGTGACAGCCACCTTGCACCATGAATAGAGAGAAAGAGAGTGCCTCCTCTGCAGGTTGGACATCGGCACAGAGCCCATGAGACCTTACTTCAGATTGTACCAAGGTTTTTGGTGGTGAATGGGATTGACTCTGGTGCAACTGAGACACATAGATGGTACCTGGATTAGGACAGAAAGGCAGAGATGGCTCTTTGGAGACCATCTGGGCACCCCAGCAGAGGACAGGGTGCTAGTAGGAAGGTTGGAAAGAAAGGGGAGCTTCCACATAGCGTGAGAAGATAAATTTGAGGGTGATAAGGGAGGGGGTGCTTTGTATAAAACATGAGTAGAAGGGCAGCAAACAGCAGCAAAAAATTGCTGGCAAGATGACTAAAGTGGTGAGAAAGAGGAAAAATAAAAAAAGTCATGAACAGGCTCTCCAGCTTGGACCTGCTGGACAGTTGGGCAGAGAGGAGCATCATTGAATTCTTCCAGTACTTAAAAGGAGCTTATAAAAAGGATGGAGAGAGACTTTTTACATGGGTAGATAATGATAGGACAAGGGAAAGGGGTTTAGACTGAAAGATTAGACGTTAGGAAGAAATACTCTACTCAGAGGGTGGTGAGGCACTGGAACAGGTTACTGGAGAAGCTGTGGATGCTTCATCCCTGGCAGCATTCAAGGCCAGGTTGGATTGGTCCCTGGGCAACCAGGTCTAGTGGGTGGTATCCCTGCTCATGGCAGAGGGTTGGAACTGCATGATCTTTAAGGTCTCTTCTAACCCAAGCCACTCTATGATATGATTCTATGACCCCAAGGAGGAACCCACAGCCTAAATAGATGAGTGTGCTCCTGCTTCTTCAGCACTGAGAAAGGGAAAGTTGTGGTAGCTAGTCACTTTGGGCAGCTCTCTGCTGTGGTGCATGTTTCTCAGCCTCTTCTTGTGGCCACAGTGCCTCTTCATGCATCTGACAAGGCTTCCTGCTTCTTGACCAGTGCTTTCGGCATAAAATGTTCTCTGTGTGTTGCCAACAGTCAAGCTGGATACTGGACAGTCCTGGTGACAGTGCCAGCAACCCCTCAAGAAAATGTAGTTTGCATAAACAAAAGCAGATACTCACTTACATAACTGGGCATCGAGTCTCGCCGTCAAAGCCATGCCAAAACATCACTTTCCTTTATCTCATTCTTTCCTCGGTGGGGAAGCTTCCATGCAAATATCTCTCCAAAAAGAGAAAAGGCTAGAAACAATAATCTACCAGAAAATGATACCCTTTAAGGTTTTAAAACATACCTTCTGTTGGTCAAGGGTGATCAGTAAAACAGATCCAGCTGTGCCTGGCAAATAAAACTTGAAAAAAACACCTTAGAAAGATAGGAAGATGTGGCCTGTAACATCTTCTGGACTGAAATAAGAGATGAATTTGCAAAGGTGTCAAGGCCAGATGTCGTGGCTCATGCATCCACGGATGTCTCGCAAACTCTTAAAGCGCAGTAACGGTTGAACATTTTAGGCACAGCATCAAGATACCATGGATTTAAGAATGTTAATGCACTACTGCTCTGAACTGATAGGCTTCCAAGGGAAGTCTCTTCCCATCTTTATTCAGTACCTGGAAGACCAGAGGCTCTGGTCTGAGTAGTGTTGACTTTAGGTTGGATGTTAGAAACGATTTTTTCCCTGAAGGGGTTGTCAAGCACTGGAAGAGGCTGCCCAGGGAAATGGTGGAGTAATCATGCCTAGAGGGGTTTAAAAGATGGCAAATATGGTGCTGAGGGACATAGTTTAGTGGTAGACTTGATAGTGCTGGCTTAATGCTTGGACTTAGTGATCTGAAAGGTCTATGATTCTGTGACACAGAAATACTTCAGTGGAATGTAAAGGAACAGAACAGCTGGCTCTGAACTTATTTAACATCCCCTTATTTGCATTGTAAGACATATGGGACAGACTGCAGTGGTATTATTCATTCTTTTTTGTTGTTGTTTTCCCCTCAGAAATGAAGAACCACCACAATCTATGAAGGCTGGGAAAAGGCCTATCTCATTGTTTCTCAGCAGGGCACATGGCAGGAATCAAAGCCTCCAGACACAATCTCTTTAACTAGGCTTTTAAAGACTGGGTAAACAATTTTCAGTGTATAGAAAAGAAGGCTTAAGTTATGCTCCTCTTTCTGTGTGTAGAAATAACAAAATGAATGGTAAAGCCAAGCATCAACCATGCAGTAAGCTCCCAAATAGCAGCATTTCCCAGACAGAGAAGCCAATGCAAAAGAATTTGCTCTTGGGGTTAAGTGTGTGTCTCAAATATAAATTCTACAAGACAAAATGACTTTAAGTTGTGCCAGGGGAGGTTCAGATTGGCGATTAGGAAGAATTTCTTCACCAAAAGGGTTATCAGGCATTGAAACAGGCTGCCCACCAAAATGATACAATCATCATCCCCTGAAGAGTTCAAAAAATGTGTAGATATGGTGCCTGGGGACATGGCTTAGTGGCGGGCATGGTAGCATTAGGTTAACTGTTGGACTTGATGATATTAGAGGTATTTTCTAATCATAATGATTCTATGATTTCTTACAGCCTTCTTTATACACAAACAGATCTTCTCTCACAACATACTCCATACTGGGGCTGTAGGATTTAATAGCTTCTAAGAAGGACAATTTACCTGGTGGTATATAGCTGAGAAAAGTGTGATGTTGACTTTATGGAATCAGCAGTAGAGTACATAAAATATTGATGTTCAGGTCAAATGCAGCATGTCAGGAATCAGCACACAGGTACCCTTTTAAGGCAGTATGGCAAAGGACCAAAGTAAAATTACGTTTTTCCCCCATGAGTGGAGCAACACTGAGAAAGAGAATTTTTTGCCTTTCTCCGTGACTGAAGCCCACAGACCCATGGTCTCCCCTTGCTGTACAACCATTTTGTTGCTGACTGTATCACAACATACCCACAGCCCCACGTATGGTTTGTTCCATACTTCTACCAGCTCAAGGATGTCCACACCGTCATAACTCATCCAAGCTCAGCCTACACAGGATCAGAGTTATAGCTGAAAATAAAAACTGCCAGTAGCAAGCCTTCCTGAGCTGGTATTAGCTGCCAAAGCTTCAGAGACCCACAACTCACATGTGAGGAGATAGTTGTATGAAACAGTTCTGTCATGATGGACAGCATAGAAAATGCTACCAATAAAAAGATGACAAAAATAGCACTAGTGGAAGGAACAATAGAAGAGAGTTGCTCACGTGCTCAGAGTAGTTTCCTGGATTAGTGAGCCTTCATGATCTAAAGAGTCTCTTCCATCCAAAATGACTCTATGACTATTACAGGCTCAGCAAAGCACCAGGCCATGCCCAGAAGCCTGTTCCTCATGGATTAACAAGTTCCCCGAGTCAGCATGGTCCTCTCCAGGTGATGGTGCTAGTGACGAAGCTCATAAAAAGTGTTTTCCCCTTTACCCAAAGGTGCCATGCAGAAAACACCCAATCTAGCTGTAGGGATAGTAAAGCTTCCTTCATTTCCAGCTTGTTTTTTTGGATTCTCTCCCATTCTTGTACCCATGCAAAAAAAGAGCTCTTGTGCTTCTCATTTTGAACATGTGGTCCTTGGCCACACAAATGTCATCTGGACATTTTTGTACTCAAGAAACTGCTTCTGGGATGCTATTTGATTGCCAAGAAACTAATTTTAACCTGAAGAGAATTCTATGTGAAAGATATGGAAAATTCCTGTAGAACAACCTCTAAGTCAGGTTTTTCCTCTTAACTTATTCCTAGTTGAAGCACAGCTTGGGCAGCCTATTTAACAAGCAGAAGCTATGCCCCTAAAAAAAAAGAAAACCTAGAAATTACAATGGGCCTAGAAACCTGCCTGCTGCATGAAGCAAAAACCAGCTAGTCTTCACTCATAGCATAGAAGGTGACAGATACAAACATGCCTTGTCATACTTCTCTTCAGAGAGCTTTAAGCACTGACACCACAGCAAAGCACTAAAAGCACACTGTAGATATTTTAGATAGGAAACCCAAGGAGAGGACAGGTCACCATTTAGACAACATCATACTGTGATGTGAACACAGGGCACCTTTGCTTCTTAGTCGTCCAGCACTATCTGTTGAACAACTGCCTCATGGTGTTCCTGGATCATGAACTTTAGCATGGTGTGCAACCAGCTATGCGTGTAACACTACCCTAGGTCAACACTTTCAGGTGTGGTTGATTCAGTCATAACCTGTGTCCACGTGAAGGCCTGGCCTCTGCTCATAGGTTCTTCAGGCAGATCCAGAGAGCTCCCTTTACTGGTCTATGCTTTGTGACAGCAGAATCATAGAACTGTTTTGATTGGAAGAGACCCTTAAGACCACTGAGTCCAACCATTAACCCAGCTCTGCCAAGTCACCACTTAACTATATCCCTCAACATCACATCTACACGGCTTTTAAATCCCTCTGGGGATGGTGATTCCATCACTTCCCTGGGCAACCTCTTCCAGGGCTTGACAACCCTTTTGGGGGAGAGTTTTTACCTAATGCCCAACCCAAACCTCCCCTGGTACAACTTAAGGCCATCTCCTCTTCTCATAGATCACTTGTTACTTGGGAAAAGAGACTGACTTTCACCTCTCTACAACTTCCTTCAGCTGCTCCTCAGAAGACTTGTGCTCTAGCAGCCTCTAGTCATTGCTACAGTCAGTTTTCCCTCTGTAGTGGAAAATTCAAAATAAGGTATTTCTATGGAAAAGCCTTTTCTCCAAAGGCAGGGAAAATAAAGCGTTCAGCAATGTCACCTGTGAAGTAGCATGAATGCTTCTGATAAGTGTTAAGACAAACTATAAAGACAAAACTACAAAGCCCTTAACTTAGCATCAGTACTCCTGCCAGAAACCCCCAAGATTTACTTTTAACCAGTATTTACAGTATGGACAAAGATTGTTTATTCTGTTAAGTACCTGAACAGATAGAGAAAAGAGACTAGCCTTAAAGCATCTCACAAGTACATTTATTAGTCAGGAGCAATCTGTCTCCAAGCATGACCCATTTCATGCTTTAAATGGCATTTCACTACAGCACAGCTGCACAAGCCTCTGCTCTCCCTGAACAGAAAGCAGACTTTAGCACACTACTTATCAACATAAGTTTCTGCATTTGTTTAGGTTTGAGGACTGTAGTTCAAGAAAAGTCCGTTTGTCTTCATCACTAGAAAAGCTTCTTTCTTTTCTTCCTCCACTGTTTATTGTCCACATCTTCAGTATTGTCAGGAGGATCTGGTATTACAAAGCCATCAGTCACTTTATAGTAGACTACTGTGGAATCTGACTCAACTATGGCCAAAGTAACTGACAGCGGGGTGTCAGGGTCATCTGGTGGGAGAGATGCCTTCTTCATGATTTCTCTGATCCTAGAAGAGGAAACAATCTGTTAGAAAGGAGCCCACAAACACCTAATGATGGCACAGAGGTAGAAGTATACCACTGCTATTTTTACTCAGCATAAATTTTTATTCTGCATATTTGCCTTCACTGAAGATCTGTTATATTAAAAATCCAAAGCCAATAATCAAGCAACAAAATCAAATCACAAATAATCTTATAAAAATATACTCAGTTACATATAGCTCTGCTGGAAATGGCTCAACAAATGCTTCTAAGTTTGGCTTAGGTGTACTACTGTGAGCATGCCTCAACCATCCTTCAACTACCACAATCTCTAATGGCCTTAAAAAAAATCTAATTGAGTAACACAGGGTGTTCAATTAGAGAATAAAATAATTAAGGCTTGTTCTATTTGTAGAGACAAGCCTTCCAAAGTCTCTGTGCTACAGTTCTCTGCCAGACTGTGGAGGGCCCAGGTAGCAAAACCACATTTCACTACCTCCCTGTCTAGACTACAAGCCACAAGACTAATATTCTTCCTCAAGACAGTCAGCATAAATAACATCTTCCTTAAAAATTCAGGACAAAAAGTTATGCAATTTTTCCTGTTCAGCTTATTTGAAGAAAACCATGTCAGCTGCTTTTCAGTTCAGAGCCGTGGACCACACTCACTCCTTCGCCTAAAGGTCAGGTGCCATAAGGCTCATCTGGGCTTGCCAGGACAGGTTATGCTCTGGGGAGAGGTCAGCTGTGCAGCAGGAAAAATCTCCCCTCAGATCCCATTCACCAGAGAACATGTGCTTCTGAAGCTGGGCTCTGTAGTTGAAAATAAGGCTCTTTCTAATTCCATCAGCTTTCAAACTTTCTAATCATCATCTTCCTTTGAAACTTCTTTGATCCTTTAATAAAAGCCAAATGGGAAGTGGCAGAGAATAAGCAGCAGCCTGGAAAGCCTGTGCCATTAAGCCTCTTTAGTGTCCATCTGTGTTCTGAACTGTTCATAATTCAACTTGGCTAAATTCAGTAGTGCTTTTTATTTTGCTTTCACTGCTGGCCCATATATAATGCAAGGCAATACAATATACAATGTTAGCCATTTCACACAACAGATACTAAGGTTGTGAAAAGCCATATTCTGGTCCTCCTACCACTGCGTAACAAGAGAACAAATAAGAAAAAAGGTACTTAAGAAATAGACAGACACCTGCAAAAGAATCCTATTTCAAGCCATGTGACATTAACTTCTCTGCTCCCTCCCACTTTGGCACCACTTTGTCTGCATGTTTTCTTGGCAGGTGACTCAGCCTCAGGACCTTCCTGTGGGAACTCTAACTGCACCATGGGTATCAGAGAGCATAAACACAAGCCTGCCTCCCAAAGCTGTAGGCAATTCATGGACAGAGGCGCTCTGCAACAAGAAACCCATCCCACTATGAGCCATCCCTCAAACAGGGCAAGGCCTTCCAGTGAAAGCACTACCTAGTGAGGGGGGTCATGTGCCTTAGATCTAAATTTCTCATCACTCACTATTTCCTCTTACACTGTCAGGAACAGCCATCTGAACCTTTACTTCCCCCCATTTAGCACTTAAGACTTAGAAGATGCTCCACAATCTCAAAAGTATCCAGGTACTGACACAGATTAATGGCATTTCTTTGTATCCCTGACTTACTTTTCAGGAGACTGTTTCAGGCTTTATGTAAAGAAGACAAAGACACATTGGCTCAGGATGATCTGCTAACACTGCTGTGCATACAGCCCAGTACTTCCCACTGCATATGGGGAATCAGCCTCTACTGCTGTAAAAAAATATAATTGCAAATGCAAGATTCTCCTCTTCCTCCTTGTCTCAAAACAAGCAGCCCCAAAACAAGAGCTCCCATTTGTGTATATCACTACCATCCAGAATGCAATGCAGCACATCGGCACATTGATGAGAAGGAATCTTTTGAAAGAATAAGCTTCGGAATTCAGGAAGTCTGTTTCAGATGCCTGTGTTTCCTCTCCTCCCCTGAAGGCATCACTTGTAGCCTCTGAATCCAGTATGTTCACAGAGTTTCTCTGCAGCAGTGGACACTTCAAAGGAGTCAGAGAACATCTAGGTTTGTGCTGATTTCACTGCACTTGCTACCTGCCCTGAATAGAAGATGAACTATTACAGGAAATGTATTTAACACTGTCTATGGAAAAAAAAAAAAAAAAAGGGCACAAAATGTTCTTGGCCTTCCGAAATTCAAAGGAATGAATGTCTGACCTCCTAATCGAGGCAAGAAGTCTTTATTCCAAGAGATACAGCTCTGTAGCTTGCCCATCTCGCACAACAGCTGCATTCAACAACACAAGTGAAGTCCTAAACAAAAAGCCCATATGTTAACACCTCCCCGTAGAGCTAGCTGACTTAAGTTGCTAAGTTAATGGTTACAGATACGCTCCGTAATGACCAGTACATCTGCTAGTGATGTCAGTTATAAAAGATGGCTTTTGCATAAGTAAAAGTAGATTTAATGTCAGTGGAAATGTCAACTATGAGAAGCCTCTGACACAGGGGAATTTAATACATCCAGTACTTTGGCATACTCTACCAACAGCCTTGATAACCTCGAGTCACCAGCATCCTGACAAGCCTTTTCCTCATGAGTCACAGCTATGTTAGGACATATTCTGCAAACATTATACTCACTGATAAACAAAGACTCTGGTTTTCGTTCCCCAGCCTTTACAGGCCATGTTCCAACATTGTGTACCTCACAGAAGCTGTGGTGTCAGGCATTTGGCATGGACTGGCTATACCTGGTTCCTCGTTTCCAACAGGCATTCAGGTATGCCAACTTCACTGGCTGGTCATAAAGATTTGAGCAGAATTTAGAGACTTAACATGAGAAAAAGTGCAGCTGAGGAACAGTTAATACTGTTCTGCAGTGTCTGAGTAAAAGCTTAACATGTTGTCAACCCAGTCTCAAGTAAAGCCTATGCTGGAATAATGCACCATATCGCTTTGTCATCTCCTGAAGAAGACGACAGAGAACTTAATCACCTTAGTACATGAAGAGCAGTTGAGGAACTGGGGTTGTTAGTCTGGAGAAGAGGAGGCTCAGGGAAGTCTTTCTTGCTTTCTACAGTGCCCTGAAAGGAGGTTGGAGCCAGGTGAAGGCTGGTATCTTCTCCACAGTAAAACGCAATAGGACAAGAGGAAACCGCCTCAAGTTGTGCCAGAGGAGGTTTGGTTTGGACATTAGGAACAATTTCTTCCCCAAAAGGGTTGTCAAGCCCTGGAACAGGTTGCCCAGGGCAGTGCTGGAGTCACCTGGAGGGAAGGAGCTTTAGGTTTCCTACACAGAAAGGGACATCTTAAACAAAGGCACTGTGAAAGGAAAACAAGTATAGAAGCTAGAGGAATACAGATATCACAAGAAACACTGGGAAGTCCCATAAATAGAATATGACTAAATATTTATATTAATAAGAATACTCCTCTGTTGCACATCATACAGTCCAAAGTTTTCAGAATAGCTTGAAAATCCCTATCTAAAATCTGATGGTGTCTGCATGTTCACTGCAAACTAGAGTCTGCTCCCACCAAGACAAACACCAGTAGGATCAAGCCCTCAGTCTCCACCTAGGAAGCAAATTCACATTCACCTCACATTGGAGGAGATGAAAAAGATTTAATCTCAAACACTGGAGGACACACTGTTCTCCAAGGTAAAGAGCTGGCATGTCTAAAGCCCATTGCATCAGGAAAAGGGCTGCAGAAAAGGCTTTCTAGATACCTACAAACTGCCTTTTTTCTACTAAGGAATTAGTTGTAAGAGCAAGTTTAACTTACTTCACATCATGCAAGGACCACTGCAGCTAAGGTAACAGCACTGTAAAAGTCATCTTGCGTCTGCCTTTACTGCTGCCTTCAAACTAAATGGTAACAGTGCACTCACCTGGTCTTCTATTGCTGTTATGATTAGTAGCTTAAAAACAAAAGAAAAAAATTCCATACAAAAGAAGAAAATTTTCCATCTTTCCCTCAACTTAATTTTTTATTACCAAAGACTTTCACACTAGGTAGGCCTTCAATATACATCAGAAATCTGTCCTGTCTTTCCTAATGACCTACAATAACACTGCCTTTTTTGCTCCAGAGAAAGTCAGAGGTACATGACTGGTGAACTTCAGGCAACCGTGGCTTGAGGTTTTAACTGACTGCCCTAAAACTAAGCGAACAAAATCATAAAGGAAAGACAAGGACAGAAAGTTTTGTGTTGAACAAAAGAGTATTTCAGTGATAAATCCTGAAATTTACCTCTGAGAATCCTGAAATATACCTCTGAGAAGCAGTGGAAACACTGAAAGCTCAGAGTAGTTTTATGGAGGTTGCACAGTGCTCCACTGAGGCGAGATGGAACTCCTGTCTTCCCTACCATAAAAGCCAAAGGCTTTCAATCTGCCCTTTATACTTGGATGAATAATTCAACGCAGGCTTGGCCAGCCTCAACAGCTCCCTCCCCTCCATGCAAGGCAGGGCTTGGAGAGGCAACACAAGTTGGTCTCTGTACCACTACACAGAGGTCATTAATCTGTGCATCGGAGCACGTCATTGTACCAGACATGTTCAGACAGGCCTCGTGACAAGAAAACCTGAGCAGAGGAAACCTCCTGTAAATCACAATACCTTGAATTTGACAAGCATTAAAAACCAGCATAGCATGCTGCACCGTCAGGAACACTGCTCCAGACATTGCTACCTGCCCTGCAGCCAATTAACTTAGTGCCTTGAAGTATATAAGAAGTAGTATGTGGGGGTGGTGGGAGAAGGTGTAAAAGGACACCACTATTTCTTGGGATTTGTTTCCAGACTACAGGAATGTAGGATGCCAAAAGAAACTCATGTTTTTGTAATGGGGAAAAAAAAATAAAACCAAAGAAAACAACACATGGCTCACTGGTCAGGAAAAACTGAAACCCCAAGGAATATATAGTCCTTTTATCCACGGAAGTTGAAAAAGAAAAACAAGAAACATCATGCAAAAGGGAGGAATAGGGATTCAGCAAAGTTCTACAAGACACATCAGCTGTATGAGTAAATTCAAATAATGCATAAGAGCTACTGACAAAACTGTGAAGAAGACTCAAGATAAAGAGCATGTCACACTTCCAGTGCATTTAAAATAACAGTGCTTCTTACAGGCAAATCCATTTCCAATTAGAGGAAGACTCATTTCACAAATGACAGATTTAGAAGAGGATAAATCACATCCAGTCCTCAGATTTGCTTTTAAGGATGCTCATCAGCTCTAAAATGAAACATGTATGTATTCTTTTTCCAAAATCAAGTTACCATTTTAACAAAATAACCCTTTCCCTCTTAGCCTAAACCAAACTCTGCGGTCTCCATAACCTCACACAACTAACTTCATCCTTCAGTTCCAACACCTACACAGAAAAAAACAGGGCAGTGACATATCATCTAATCTGACAGTTTATTAGTAACACTTTGTGGAGCTCCATTTACTTGTACTCATACCTCTTCCTCTACCTTCAGCAGGTAACACAAAGACCCAGAGCACTGCTTTCAACAAAATGGCAAAGCAGCTAAGTACAAAAGCTGTCCTGTCTACCTACAACTTGGGAAGTCAAGTGAGAAAACATCATTTAAGACATGAGAAACCTAACAAGCCTTCTGCTACCAACAATCACAACAAAATACTCATGGGTGCCAAAACAAAGAGGCAGTAGTACCATGATGCTGTTTCCAACTCCTTCTGTAGGATGCCTTTTTAATGGCCTCCCTCTATGCTGTGTAACTTTGAACTACAGTTACTGTCTATACTCCCTATTTTTGTCTGCTGTTCCAGCAAAGGAGATGAAGAGTTAATGCTGTCCTCTCTCTGTGAAGACAGATCAGGCCCCTCTGAGCAGTGGTGACCTGCTAATGAAATGACAAGCATGCATATGCACATTCAAATAACGGAAATACAAGCACGTATGATCTTCCTGCCTGACAACATCTCTGGCTACCCAGCACATACAGGCTTTAACAGACTCATCCAGCACTACAGCTCAGTATTCAGCTCATTTTAGTGACAATATACTCTATGTAGTTGCTCTGTAGCAGAATCTAGTCACAAACTGTACTTTTAAATCAATGTGACGCATTCACTCCTTGCTCCTCTAACACACATCCTTCCAGTAATGGATTCCATCCACGCTGGTGCCAGAAGCAGAGCAAACAGTATCACCACAGTACAAACAAGTTCAGAAGCTCCAAATAAAAAGCTCCAATGAAAGAGCAAAAGATAGGACATATACACAGAGTAGTATTGCACTGTCATTACATACTTGCTGGCACTGATCCAAGGCCAGGAATCAAAGTTTCTAACCTAGGTGGAAACCTACTACATTAAACAAGCACAACTCAGCGCATAAGCGTAATTTCTCAAAGATCCCATGTCCTAATTTGCTGCCTTCTTTTCCCACCTAAAATCTAGTCTGAGCTGTAGACAGCAGTGTGTCCCCTTCACACATATACAGTGGTCTACTTGCAGAGAGGCTGAAGAGCACTCAGCATTTCATCCTGCAAGACCTCTCAGCAGCTTTCCTGTGTTGTGGAAATCATACAGTATTTCTCTGTAAGAACAAGCCCAAAAGAGTGATGGACCGATATTTTCAAATGAAATCATTTTTTCAGCATGTAGGTAAGTACTTAAACCCATCAATATCATTTTCTTCTCCCTCACAAATATGGTCTAAGAAAAACACATAGCAGAAGGAACATGGAAGACTGCAACGAAGTGATCTGTCACTTCTAAAACCTAAACAAGAAGGCAAAAGCCATAGCACGTCTAAAACATCACTCCTAGAGCATGTGTACACGTCTGCTAAGTGCAAGCCATTAGCTACCTACTATTGTGTCAGGCTACTGCCCACAGAACAAGGGGAAGCAGCAAACACGAGCAAGATCTGCAGAGCCAGCCCTGAGCACATGCTGTCAGCAAGAGTACAAACAAAAGAAATAGAAAACTGTACTGCCATATGATGCAGCTGATAGCTCAGGTCTTCAGAGACATCACAGGAAAGAAAGGCAAATACCAGCAAGAGAAGGCAGCCATTAGCAGAGAGTAAATCACACAGTGTCATGAGGCTGCTCATGAGCCCAGTTAAAATAGACTGTAAAATTACTGAAGTGGAATTTCTCTAGGGTGCAGCGGTCTGTAATATCCCAAAGTTATAGCTGTGTGTCTTCTGCTTGAGAATTACTTAGTCTTGCATGTGTAAGGAAAGTAAGTCAAAAGCACAGCTCAAGGGACTGTTAAGACATTAGACTCTGGATAAGTAAGAGGAATTTCTGGTTGAAAGTAGCCAAATTATACTCTCAAAACAAAACCCAAACCAAACCAAACACACTAGGCTTATCCATAGATTCAACAATAAAAAAATTTATTCTTAGAGAGGTCCAAGAGGTTTTCTTTCCTGTTAGGTATGTAAAACCGCAGTGACGCAAGAAGTATTGCTAGATTTCCCAGGCTACAAAAAAGCAGCGCAAGAATGTTCAGACTATAAGCTTTGAAAGCCTTTTATTTTAACCTTGCATATCAAACACATATTCTAATACCCACTGTTATCTCCTAGACCATATGCAACTTCTAAACAATAAGAAGTGTTTATCAGTAGGAGCCAGTTGCTGTGGGAAACTGACATCAAAGGCATACCACTTCCAGAGAGGGAGAGGCTGATACAGCTTAGAAAATGAAAGAAATCTCAACTTTGTATGTATGTTTGCAGCATCCAAAATAACTCTGCTCACAGGCTGACACTGCTTTCCTCTGATGGTCCTTCATTTCCTCCCTGTTCCCCTCTTGACCAAGCCAGGAGCAGCCTGTTAAATCTATCTGCTCTTTGTGTTGTCTTATCATTAGTGTGAGAGAAACAATGACCACATCCTCACCTCTCATGGCTTAATGATATGTGCACAGGTACTGGCACCATCACCTGGAGACCATCCTGTTCTTTTTCACGTGCATGTAAACATACCAGTTGCAGTTCTGCTACTCCAACATGCTTCACTTCATGCCAATTTCTCCCTAGAAAGGTTTTTCATCAGTGAGAAGAACACAAAATAAGTTTTAAACATTCAAATCTCCAATTTGGTATTTAAGTTAACATTGCAGGTTCTGTTTTCCCTCCCTCTCCTCACAGGATGTTTCCCATGAGGGACAACTACCCCATTCAGTTGTCAAGTACCCCTTCTGAGAAATAGCCCTGTTAAAAAAAACCCTATGAGTAGCTCTGCTGACTCCACAATTATACACTGATGGTGAACAAGATCTATCTGACAAAGCTTCATTTCAAAAAGGCCAAAAGAAGACAAAAAAAAAAATTTTTGTCATTTGCAGCATAAAATTGTAATCCAAATTTGAACCCTAAACTCTGAAGGAGCAGGTGCTAAAAGTATGATTATTGATGACACACAGTTCTTCCCTTCTGCTTGAAGGTATAAGGCTAAAAGTTTTTGTAGCAGAACTACAGGAGCCCTCTGTAGCCTATTAAGGCACTTTCTTCCAAAGTTAACAATAACAGTTCTTTCTGGCCTGTGAAATCCCTTCCCTTCCATGACCTCGAGACCCACCAGCCTCTAAAAGAAACTAAAGTATTTTTATTAGGCTGGCTGCCTGCCTACACACAGTCCCTTTTCAATAAAGCCAACCTGGAAGAATCACAGGCACAAGTTTATATATCACTTAACTCTGCTCCATTCTTACAAGACACCATAAGACTTTACTGCATTTGTCATTATTGCCACCAGACTTCCAAATCATCTCTTCCCTCCAGCAATCTTGCCCTTTCCAGAATACAGCATCCTAAACATGCCAGAACACATCAGCCATTTGCTAAAGAGCAACCTTAGTGAAATACCATGATTTAGTAACTTTGACATTAATCTACAAATGAGAATGATTACCAGCATAACCACTGAACTTTAAACTTCACCTTTCTATGCCCCTTTTCCTTCCCCTACTCCTCTTCTGCTTTTGTTTCCATGCCAAGTCTTTGCCCTGGAACTCCTGCACCCGTAACTGCTGGACAAAATGGGTCCTCATCTTCCTAAAGGCTCCAGAAAGGCACAGGATAGGAATCTTCAGTGACAAAACCCCATCTGTTTCTTAGGGAACCATCATTGCATTAAGTTTCAAAATGAATGCCAAAGACTTTAGTAGGAAAGGTCCTGCCACTGCACAAACTTTAATAGCACCTAAAGGTGAATAAGTTTGTTGGGATGTCTACTCAGTCACGTCATTAAATTACCTTCTAAGAGGTCCAGGTACACCATAAATGCAGCATAGATCTGAACACTATCAGATATATCATGAGACTTCATTTCTGTGAACTGAAACCCAAGAAGTAATGTTGGTGAAGAAAAGCAGAAATTACATTAAGAATGCACAGACCAAACCCAGAATCTGTATAACTATCTAAGCCACTGAAGTCTGAAACCAGTCTTAAGGATCAACAGGCAATTAAAAAGTAGGACTTGTTTTCTGACAGTATCTTAAAAGCTCTTTTTTCCATGTTCCCCCTATTTTGGTGCTTAAGAAAACATGCTGAGTAAACAAGTAAGTGAGGAATAGCAACTATTTCTGGAACACATCTAGCTTTGTGGAGAAGGGCTATGAATTTCACCTATTTTTGCTGCAGTACATCAACATAAGACGATAGCCAAATTAAATATCTCCATATTTTCAGTATGCTAAAAATGAAGACAGAGTCAAGGTGAGTTCTACGATTCTATGATTTAGGAAGCTTGCATTTTCCAGCTGTGATCTCAGCATTAATGGTCGTTGATCTTAATGGCCTTTTCCAAACTAAATGATAATATCAGTCTATGATTTAGAGGCTTGGCCCCTCCTAAAGCTAGCATTCTCCACCCAACCCCACCGGCCCGGCAGACGAGACCCCTCCTCGATAGCCCCAATGTAACACAGTATTTTATGCTAAAGTCTCCCCCTCCAGCAGCCCATCTCGGGAGAAGCAGGGGACAACAGCGGGTACAGGGGACCCTCTTCCCTGGCCCCTCGACTTCTGGGTCCTCGTGATCATCTACATGCACCTCTCTCCGAGATGCTTCTCAAAGCCATCGTGGGGGGGAAATCCCCATGCAAGGAGCGAAAACGGGGACCCTCGCACCCCGAGCGCCTGAGGACCCCTCGCCTCAATGTGGTGGTCCCTGACGGTTCCCCCCACCCCGGCCTCTCAGCGTCCGGGCACTGAAGGGCCGTGGAGCCTCGCGCCCCCTGCTCAGGCCTACCGTGGGATGATTCACCATCCAGTTGCCGCCAGCACCCCCCGCCCAGCACCGCTGGCCCTCTCCAGGCTCCCCCTCATCCACAGAGGTGCCCTGGGCCAGACCAACAGCCGATTCCATGCTCTCCCCGCTGTAACGCGGCTTCGCTCCGGGTGGCGCAACGCAGCCGAGCGCTCTCCCCGGCAACGGCGCCGCCGCCGTTCACGTTCCGCCTCCACAACGTTCCTACCCGTCTTATCCCCAAGCCAAGACTGCCTCCACGGCCAGAAGCGCTGCATTAAAACCTGTGTACGGCCAGGATCATATAAATCTTATATATCTTATTGCCGTGGGTCCCTTCACAGAATCCGAATCCTCTAATCCCAGTATGGTGAGGGGTTGAAAGGAACCTCTGGGGATCACATAGTCCAACCCCCTCCCTGCTAAAGCAGGGTCACCCACAGCAGGTTGCCCAGGATCACATCCAGGTGGGTTTAGAATTCTCACCAGAGAAGAAGACTCCACAACTTTTCTGGGCAGCCTGGGCTAGTGCTCTACCATCCTCGAAGTAAAGAACTTCCTCCTTACATTTAGATGGCATTTCCCATGTTCAAGTTTGTGCCCATTAATTTTTGTCCTGTTGCTGGGGACTACTGAAAAAAAGACTGGCCCCATCCTCCTGACAACCACCCATTAAGTATTTGTAAGCAATCCCTTTTTTGATTGCAGGGTCTTATTTCAGAAGGAGGCTTGAGGAGTTAAAATACCTCAGGCTGGTAGCCCAGAACACAGGGCCAGAAGCTGCCCTGTCCAGTGTTGAGAGCCATCAGGAGAGAGCAGGCCATGAATCATAGAATCATTGGATCATTTTGGTTGGAAAAGTCCTTTCAGATTATCAAGTCTAAACATTAACCCAGCACTGCCAAGTCACAACTAAACCATGCCCCTCAGTACCCCATCTATGTGTCTTTTCAATCCCTCCAAGGATGGTGACTCCAGCACTCCTCTGGGCAGCCTATTCCAGGGCCTGACAACCCTTTCAGGGAAGAAATTTTCCTTCATGTCGAACCTAAACCTCCTCTGCTGTTGAGGACCAAAGTGGTTGCTTTGGACAACGTTTATTAAGGGAATTCTCCTGTCGAGTCATGAGGTTCAGAAAGGACCCACTTGCTTTCTAAACTCCTTCTTAGAAAGGAGCCCAGGTGCAGCTGAGTCCAGTCCTAGTCCCAGACTTGGTCAACAGTTTATGTCTAAGGGATTACAATTTTTATACCACTTTGTCCCGAAGGATTAAGTATGGCAAACCAAGTGTATGTATATAAAAAAATTGATTATTTAAATTGAATAATAATAATAATGAGAAGCAGGAAGGTTTTAATCAGAATTATTTACTACACAGAATAATTATCATTTACTAATACAGTGCACAATTCATTTGAAGCAATACTTAAGCAACAATATTAAAGCTAGCAACATACTTAAGTAGAGATTGGTATCACTCACCCGTACTAATGACCATGGGAGAATCTCTTTCTCTCAGCCTCAAGAGGTAACCTTGGAGAGTCTCCTCTCCAAGCAAGAAATATCTGCACACCTTAGGATAGGTGTACCTTAGGATAGGTAGGTCCTATAGTTGAAAAGTGTGACTGGGCTTTTATAGTAGAAAGTAGTTGACCATCAGTCATTTGTTAATGGGCTAGATGTGTCAGCTCATAAATCCCATCTCTGCAGCTTCAGGTATGTTATTAGTGTTAATTACTTTGTCCGCCACATAACAATGACTTTCCGTGTCTGCCAGACATACTTTGGAGCTTGTGGAGTCAGGCTAATCCTAGCATTCTTCAGTGCCAAAACCAGCTTAATCCTCCCTTCTCCCTTACTGATAACATTTGCAGAGGGTCGAAGTTTGAGCTGTCAATCCCCACCTAGGCAGAGTGTCCTGCTACATCTGGCACAACTTGGGGCTGTCACTTGTTACCTGGGAGAACAGACTGACCTCATTACAACCTCCTTTCAGGTTGTTGTAGGAAGCAAAAAGTTCTCCCTTGAGCTTCCTTTTCTCCAGGCTAAACAATGCCAATTCCCTCAACCGCTCCTCAGAAGATTTCTAACATACAGCCTCCTGAAAACAGGATTGTGACCCAGCTTGAACATCCAGTGAAAAAAGATGGCTACCAGCCCTCCACACCAAGCACAGTTCAGCAGCATTATTCCCCATCCTCCAAATATGAGTGGTCCTGTGGGTGACAACAGCATTATGTGCATGTAGAATTGGCTGGCTCCTGCAAAACCCTAATCACTTCATACAGCCTACAAAGCTGCTCCTTCTATTTGATTAATGAATCCAAGCATAAAAGCAACATGTGGCAAACTAACCACGAAAGAAAAGCCTCATTAATGTATCATTCTAGAAGCACAATTATAAAGGTGACATGAAGGGCAAACAGGAGAAATATATTTTCATTAATTTTTCAGGAAGATTCTTTCAAATTGCAGACTCTTCTCAAATTTTTCGACCTCTGGAGATTCTTTACTGAAGTTTCCTGTCTTCCTAGGATGTTCCTTTTTGTGTTGGCTTTTGGGGGTAGTCATCCGATCAGGAAACTGAGACAACATAATTTGGCGTGGGTGATAAATTACATTCTATATAAAAAGAACAGTGCATCCATGAAGTGTATATATATCTATATATATATGCACTGTCTGGGCTGCAAACAATTCACAAGGAGATTATGGATAATTAATAAACAATTGTTCAGTTGCTAAATATTTCCTCCTGATTAAGCCCTGCAAGCTCACAGTCAGCAGTACTGACTGTTTGAAGTGGATCTGTTCATGCTGGAGGAACTACCTACCTACTACATATGCCATAATGGGGCCCTTAGAGTTAATCAGAGATTTCATCTTGAAAAGAGCTTAACATGCCCAAATCCTATTAACTTCTAAGACAGCTGCGATTACTATGCCTCTTTTAAGATTATGAGCCAATAATTTTAATTGCTGTAACATGTTTTATTTATTTTGTTGTTAAATTGTCATTGGTCCATTCATGGGAGCATTTCTGTAGTGGAAGAGCCAATGAAATAGAGGGAATACCTTCATCTTCCAGACACATTCCAGCTGGGACAACCACCCTCTGCACACTCCTCCACAGGGTGGGTGCTGTGTGCAAGGCTGCTTCATGCTGCCATCCCGGGGGTGTCTGCAAAATACTTTTTGACATAAAAGTGCAAAATAACCTTATTAAACAGCACTAGCCCCAGAACAGACCCCCGAGGGACACCAATTGTCACCAATCTCCATCTGGACATCCAGTCATTAACTTAACAACTACCCTCTGGATGTGATCATCCAGTCAATTTGACACACCTGAGGGATGGGATCCAGAAGGACCTGGACAAGCTGAAGAAGCGAGCCCATGTGAACCTCATGAGCTTCAACAAAGCCAATTGCAAGGTCCTGTACATGAGTCTGGGCAATTCTCGGTATCAATACAGGCAGAGGGATAAAGTGATGGAGAACAGCCCTGTGGAGAAGGATTTGGGGAATCTGGTGGAGGAAAAGCTGGACATAAGCAGGCAATGTGTGCATACAGCTCAGAAGCCAACCATATCCTGGGATGCATCCCCAGCAGCATGGCCAACAGGTTGAGGGAGGGAATTCTGCTCCACTCTGAGGAGACCTCACCTGTAGTGCTGGGTTCAGCTCTGGAGTCCTCAGCACAGGAGACATGGACCTGTTGGAGGAGATGCAGAGGAGGTCACAAAAATGATTAGAGGGCTGGAACCCCTCTGCTGTGAGAGTTAGGGTTGTTCAGCCTAGAGAAAATAAGGCTCCAGGGAGACTTTCTTGCAGCCTTTCAGTCCTTGAAGGGGCCTATCAGAAAGATGGGGACAGACTTTTTATTAGGTCCTGTTATGATAGGACAAGGGGTGCTGGATTTAAACTAAAAGAAGGAGATTTAGACTAGAAAAATGGAAAACATTTTTTTACATTGAGGGTGGTGAGCCACTGTACTAGGTTGGCTAGAGAGGTGGTAGATGCTCCATCCCTGGAACAATTCCAGCTGAGGTTGTTTAGGGCTCTGATCAACCTGACCTAGTTGCAGATGGCTTTTGAAGGTCCCTTCTAATCCAAACTATTCTTTGATGAGGGTGAGTTCTTCCCTTAAGCCCCAAACCAAGAGATCTCTTTGCATTAGCATCAGCACTTGGAGGACATGTTGTAATGGCAAGTAGCAATGGCTTTTTCAAACCTAAAACTACGTTGGTAAAAGCAGGTTTTCCTTACCGGCACCAGTCTCCCAAGGGTGCGCCCAGGCTGCGATAAATTGAGCCTTCGCAGTGATGTGAGGCTCCCACCTGGGTCCCATCCCAGAGCTCTAGGGAGGAGGTGTCGGTCAGAGCTGGGTCAGAGCCTGCTGAGGGCCGGGCTGAGCCGGAGGAGAGAAGGTGGGCCGCGCTGCCCGCACAGGCCAGTTTCAGGGGGCGCTGGGCCGGGCGGGCCGTGGCGCTGGTGCTCCTCCTCCTTCTTCTTCTCCTCCTCCTCCTCCTCTTTCTCTCGGTTGTCCCCGCGGCGCCGGGCGCGCTGCAGCGGCCACCCCGCACAGCCGGCGCGGCTTTCCGCGCCCATCATGGCTGCATGCGCTGGCCCCCCCTCTCTTCTCCTTTTCCTCCTCCTGCTTGTGGGCAGCTGCAGGACCAGCATGACCCCGGAGCCCCCACCACCACCGCCAGCGAGCCCCGAGCCCCAGCCCCTGCCTGAGTCTGCCCTGCAGAAGCCCACCGTGCTGCTGGCCATCATCGCCCGCAACGCCGCGCACACGCTGCCCCACGTCCTGGGCTGCATCGAGAGGCTGCACTACCCCAAGAGCAGGATTGCCCTGTGGTAATGGGAGGCGGGAAGGGCGCGAGACGCGAGGCGTGGGGAGCCTGGCCCCGGAGTTGTGGCCTGGCTCCCGGGGGTGGGGGGGTGGCGGCGAGCAGAGCCCCGGTGTCTGGAGAGGTGGAGGGCAGGTCGCGCTCCCGGCGGAGAGAGGGGATTTTGGGGGCAGCCGGCAACATGGAAGGGAGAAAAGGGGTGTCCTCGCTCTTCTGTCCGCCCCTTCCCGCTCTGAGTCGGAGCTGAGGCCGCCCAGCCGCCCCTTGCGGCACAGGTAAGCCGCGGCTCGGGCACCTCTGCGCGGAGGGAAGGTGGCAGAGAACCGAGGGCGCGGGTCCCTCTGAAGAGCTGCCATTTGGCTTTGGCACGCTAGAGAAGAGTTCACCAGCCCGGCGGGTGCGAGGAGTCGCTCCGAGGGCCGCCCCATGGCACCCGGAGCAGCGAGAGAGCTCTTTGGTAGCCGTACGGAGAAGGATGTTTTTTTGGTCTGGAGCTTGGGAAGATTCGCCGCCTAAGCATTTTAGCCAAACCCAGTGAGAGGGTGAAATGTTGGAGAGGTGGGATGGGAGTGTGGGTTTGGCTCCCCAGCTGGTAAATACCGGGCTCTGAGGGGAACTGGTGGGGGCTGGAGAGCAGGCGTGCTGGGTAGGTGCTGGTGGGCATTGAAAAGGAGCACTGTTGCCAGGCTCTGGTCTGAGGGATGGATTCAAAGATGTATTCAGAAATCGCAGCATGGGGGCAGATGTGGCGATGAAATGAGCGTCAGGATGGAGGGCTTATACCAGTTTGGGAATTGGTCAATCTGCCTTTATTTCTAAAAGTAAAAAGAAATATCTTTCCCTCTCAACCTGTCGTAAGTGTTGGGAGGAACAGGAATTTCTTGGAAGAACCCAAAACAGATTTAATCTTAAGTGTGGTAATCATATAAAATAAGAAATGGTGCTCTAGGTACTGATCTAAAGTTCACTAAAGTCAGCGGGGAGACTCCTGTTAAATGAAAAAGTAAACTCTGTCTAAAGGGATGTGGGGAGGATCCCTTACTCCTATCACATCACTGATACTTAAGTGTCGCTAAGGAGATGTCAGATGTTTCTGCACGTGCTTTAGGAATGTGGCTGTTATTTGTCTTCAAGCTTCAAGTGCTCTACGGGTCTTTACAGAAAATCAGTAGCTGGTGCTTCCCTGCCCCTGCTTTTGAATGTAGGGCACACAAAGCAGATCATGGTGTCAGCTCGTATGTGGCTGTGGAATTACAACATGGTGTAGGGCAGTGGGTGAATGCTAGACTCACCTGTGTTTGTAGGTCCATGGCTCTGCTTTCATTTGTATCACTAGGAATTTTACTGTTTTTGATTTCACCTTAGCAGATGTGTGTATGAATAGATACTATTTGGACTGTGATTCATCTAAGCTTGGTGTTGATAAAACATAAGAGTTGTAAATGCAGACTTGATCACCAAAGCAGGGTGGATGCAGAAATGCCTCTTGCTGTAGAAAAGCAGAATAAGTTTGGGTTTTTTGTTTCTTTTTTTAAGTTCTGCAGACCACTCTTCGGCTCTGCAACTTTTTTATTACGGGACTTGCATTATCCTTACTTAAGGTCTCCGCAGCATTTTGTGGGAACTGTTTATGAAATAACAATGTAAGATAACGATGTGCTAAGATTCTTATAAGAATAACGCTCCATTTTTAAGAGGATTGTGCACAGACACAAGGCATAGTTAAATGGAAAATCTGCTGTTGCAAATGTCAAGCTTTATAAAATGAAAATGACTAATGTGGCTACAGAGAAGGAAATTCTGTAGATGCTGAGTTGCCCTGGTGAGTGGTATCTGTAGGGTGGCAGTGATTCTTTGGAGAGGTTTAGTCCTGTTCTCTTTGTTTCCCCAGTAAGACTGGAGCTTTCTCAGAGCTGGGGATGTTCAGGACACAAAGTACACCAGGAGGAAACTCGCATATAGTATCTGTCAAGTCTCTTAAGAATAAATGAAACAATACAGCCATTTCTGGAATCATCTTGCATTTCTGACTTCATGCCTGACAGAATCCTTTCAACACGTAATTCCAGGATTTACCTGTGGTCCTGTGCGGTTGTATTACTGTGATTGCTTGGTGTGAAGTGGTGGCTGTCAGAGAGTTACATTCCTTCACTGCCACTTATATTCTACTTCAGAACTTTCTTGAGCGTTTTAAAATGCCCAAATGTAGATCTTGAGAATGAAAATAACAAACCTAAGTCATCCCTTAAACACCCATGTGCTCTCTGTATTGCTCAAGGGCTTAAATTCAGCAGCAGATTCCTCAGATTTCTAGGGTGAAAGCTTTGAGTGACAGCAAAGATGAGTTAAGAGAGAATGAATGTTTGAAGCAGACAATGAGTTTTCTTTTTGTAGCCTGTATCAATCTCAATCTTTGTTAGCCTGGTACTGAGCAAAAGATGTGCACTGGACAGCATGGTACTCCCTACTTCCTTTGGTCTTAATTCTGACTTCATCATTGCTGTGGCTATGAGCAACCTTAGAAGGACTTGCGGGCTACTAATGAATTGAGCAGGCCATTTGGTCTGAGGCCAGCTGGCACTTGTGATCTGTGTCCTTTCAGTTAAACACTTCCTTCCTCATCTGAGAATCAGGAAGTTGCATCTAAAACTGCCTCCTGGGGATGGTCCTTGGCCTGTTTTAACCTTTGTCTTGGAGGCTACTGGAGAGCACAGGTCAGATGATCCCAGGACTGTACTTACGACTTAATGGTGGGAATGTCTATGAAGCAGTGCTTGGGTCTTTGTCCTGGTCCTGCTTAGCTTGCTGGGTTAGACTTCGCTATAGGCAGTCTGTAATCCTTTGGTGCTTGCTACCAAGGTGAGAACAGCAAAGGCTTCACACCTTAGCAGCAGAACCCAGCTTCCCTCTCTGCTCTGCAAGCTAGCGATTGGGTAGCACTGGAAGAGTAATGCTGAAGGTGACAGCTGTCCCTTCTAGTGAAGGAGAAAGTGATCACAACCCTCTCCTTGGGTGCTTGTGGAAAGCACAGCCAGCTCTCTGTCTCAAAAGTAAGATGCTGAATAGACTGGAGCATCTCTGTGATGAGGAAAGGTTGAGAGCTCTGGAGCTGGTTAGCCTGGAGAAGAGCAGAACCAGACAGGATCTTCTCAATGCTTTCCAATATCTAAAATGTGGGAGTCAAGAGGGGATGGGGCCAGAGTCTTTTCAGTGGTGCCCAGTGACAGGACAAGAGGCAACAGGCACAAACTAGAACACAGGAGGTTCCACCTAAATGTAAAGAAAAACTGCTTCCCTGTGAGGGTGCCAGAGCACTGGACCAGAGAGGTTGTGGAGTCTCCTTCTGTGGAGAGGTTCCAAATCCACCTGGATGTGATCCTGGACAATCTGTTCTGGGTGACCCTGCTTTAAGCATGGGGGTTGGACAAGATAATCTCCAGAGGTCCGTTCCAAACCCAACTGTGCTGGGATTCTGTGAACACTATGAGAAACAGACTAGTGCCTAGCAACAATAAAGAGCCTTAAGGAAGCATGGCTGTTGGACCCAAGTCAATCTATTTTTTAACTAGGGAGTGTTCTTCTAACACTCTCCTTGGGTGGCTTCCCTTGGCGTGTTTACTGGTGTGGGCTGGGCTTTTTTCAGGGCTGTGTCACAGAATCACAGAATAGTTCTAGTTGTAAGGGACTCGTGTCACTGAGTCCAACTCCTGGTCCTACACTGGACACCCCAAGAATCACACCATATGCCTGAGAGCACTGTCCAAGAACTTCTTGAATTCCTTCAGACTTGGTACTGTGACCACTTCCCTAGGGAGGCCGTTCTGGAGCCCTGCCTCTACTGGAAGAAGAATCTTTTGGTATCTAGCCTAAACCCTCCTGACTCAACTTCGTTCTATTTCCTCTAGTCCTGTCACTGTCCACAAGAGTGAAGAGGTCAGTGCCTACCCCACTGCTTCCCCTCCTGAGGATGTTGAATACAGCAATGAGGTCTCCCCTCAGTCTCTTCTTTTTTAGACTAAACAGACCAAGTGAGCTCAGCCACTCCTAAGGCTTCCCTTCCAAACCTTTCACCATCTTCATAGCCCTCTTCTGGATGCTCTCTAATATCTTCGTATCTTATAATGCAGTGCCCAAAATGGCACACAGAACTCAAGATGTGGCTACACTAGTGCTGAGTAGAGGGGGACAATCACCTCCCTTGACTGGCTGGCAATGCTGTTCTTAATGCATCCCAGGACTCTGTTGGCCCTCCTGGGTGCCAGAGCACACTGCTGACTCCTGTTGAATCTGCTATCAACCAGTGATGCACTGCTGTGAAGCCAACCTAGCTGATTTGGGAAACTTGGGCACCTTAGGAGGACTTAACTGCACTGTTTGTATTGGAGAACTGCAGAGGGAAGGGGAGATGTTCTTTATCTTGGACAAAAATGATCCAAAGGTTATGTAAGTGATCCAGAAGTTACATAGTCAGCATGCCTCAATACTCTTTTGGGTGGTTTGGGGTTGTGATTTTTTTTTGTGTTTTTATTTTGAACATTAGCAGTGCTGACTGCTTATTTGAGATCCATTTATAGGTAAGGAGTGTTTGTCAGACAGGTTCATCTTGGCTATGGTGGCAAAGTAAAGGCATGTGTATATCACACAGTCTTACTTTTTCCTTAGCCTCAGATTAAATGACAATATAGTAAAGAAAGTTGTCTGTAATTTCAACTCTAAATACCTGCTAGTTCATAATTGTGGGCCATCTGCTCTCTCATCTTTTACTTACCTGGGGATTAAGTGCCTGTATAAATGAGTTGATGCTTGGAAGCAATAATTAGATTCTTTTGTGCTTGAAAGCCTGTGCTTGTGCTTGAAAACCTGTGCTTGCTTTGCAGCTTTGAGTATGCTTATGTTTCAGAAGTGATAACGTGAACCACAGGTAAGATTGGTGGAAAGCTGGAATAAATCCTGGGTGAGAAATCACTGGATATACTGTAACACTGGTTCCTGTGAGTGGGTTGTTTCAGCTTCAAGGAAACAGTTGTATCTGAAAATAGAGGCTGATAAGATCAGTATAATAATTAACTTTCAGAATTATTAGTCTAGCTGATGATACTCTGAGGACTTTTTCTCATCAGCAGTTTACTTTTCAAATGTGAAGATTTCTACACAGAGTACAACTTCCAGCAAGATGCAGGAGTCGTTTGAAACTTTGGGTATTATTACTCACTGGGAAGAGTTTGCTTTCTAACGTGCTATCTTTTCTGTCCTTGTTTCCATTTGTGCAACAAGGTCACTTTAATCTCCATGGTCAGCATTAATCACTTAGGAATGCAGAAGTTCCTGTCTGCTGGCTCTGCCTTTCTTGCTTCTGCCCACTGGTGTTTTGCGTCTATTTAAAACTTGCTCACCTGTGCTGTGAGTTCCTCATGAAGGTAGTAAAACTCAGCTTTTAGAAATTAAATTGACTTTTCACTTGGGTTGTTGTTTACACTCATGGGCTTTAGTTTCCCACTCATATTTGTTGATATTTTATGTTTATTTTTTCTATAGTTTTAGTAAGAGTCATAGACTAAGTGAGGTGGGACTTGCATGGTCTTGGAGTTCCGATTAAGGTGATATTCCTGTTGTGCAAGGTGTTACATAGTCTTCCATTTAGATGACTACATCAAAGAAAGAATGGGAGTATAATACTTCCATTTCCTAGCTTGGGAAACTGGGGAAGAAGGGTTGAGTAAGCTACACAAGATTCTTGAATTTATTAAGATTGGAGGTTGTATTAATTTCTTGATTCTTCTTTCTTACTGAGGTCACTTTTTTACTAAAGTGCAGTAAATTCATGCAAGAAATGGAAGATGAGGGAAAGCTGAAGATATGTTCTCATCCCAATATCCACAGTAACACTTTTTTTTTTTTTGTCCTTTGGGTCCATCTCCCACATCTAAGGCTTGGAAACTTAAGCAGATGACATCATGAAATTGTTCAGTAGAAATATTTGAAGGGAAGCCGAAAATTACTGCTGTGCCTCACTGAAGTCTGCATGGCAAGACTTAAACTGCTTTTTAGCTAAAAACTTTGGAGTTCTGCAGAGAGTCATTAAAAGCAGCATCAGCTGTGTGGTGGCAGTTGACTGGGTAGCAGTAAATTCCTTATTTGCTGTACTGTGCTCACAAATTGCAAGATTCTGATGCCTTTTTGATGTTGTTAAAGAACATCTTGTCACACATTTTATATTATTGTCTCCTAGACACGAATATGAATATTGGGATCTTTTGTAAAATGACTAAAGAGCCTTCCAGAGGTGAGGGGATTAAACTGTAAAAAAGACATCTTGAAATGTGTAGTGATTCTGTAAAACCAGTGAATATAATACATTGTGTGTGTTTGGTTTTTGGTTTGAATCCTGCATGATGTGTATCTTTTGAAAATGGAACCATTTATTTTGGATGGTATCTTTTGGCAACCACCTTTTGAGGCAGGTCTAACCTGCTATCCATTTGTCCATCACTTTTGTAGTTGTCGACCTGGTACCTTGTAATGCAGATGCTATGTTTAGAGGATGGATACCAATAAAATACGTTGTCACAAAGAAACACCTGGACAGAGTTTGATATCAAAGGTTGTTGTTTATTATAAGCCTTTAGGTGCTTTCAGAGGTCAGGGAGAACTAGTTTCCAAGATTTTTTTAATATGTACAAAGACCTCAAGGGGGTCATTCCTGCCCAGGGCAGGATCCCACTTTATCCCCAACCTGTCTGTTGCCCAGCCCAGGGTTGGGATTCCTCATCCAGTCAAGGCTGCAGACTGTGAAGGTTATGTATTGTCATGTCCTCTGAAGCTTGTTCAAGTTTGAGGAAAGTGGGAGGCAGCTATGGGAGTGTGTCAAAGGACCAACTGCTAGTTCAGCTCCTGAACTTCTGATGAATCTGGAAGCAAGGGTCAGTTCCAGAGGAAACCTGTCCAGTTTTTGCTGTTGTCCTTTTATTGCAGAGACAAAAGTTTCTTCCCTTCTGCAGTGCTTCTCCAGCTGGAGTGTTGGAGGGCTACTGCACAGATATCCTAGATCACTTAAGGTTGAAAGGCATCTCTGAAGATTGTCTCAGGTTAACAGTTCCAGAGTAAGATGGCAAAAGTTTAAAACCATCACGTATTTATTAGATCCTCTGTTAATTTTCAAGGAAAAAAAAAATTAAGTCATTCTACAGTAACAGAGGTCTCCAGAGATGGAAGCTTCACAATCTCTGGGCAGCCTGTTCCAGTGAGACAGTCCCAGGCAAGGAATGTCTTTGAAACTCCTACCAGCTGAGGGTGAGCCTAGCAGGGTGGCAGACCTTTGGGATGAAGACAAAACTTGCACGGAGGCTGTTGTTCCAATAGTTTTTTTCCTTTCTCTTTTCCATGTTCTTGCTGCTAAGTTGACCATGTCATCTTTTCAGAGAGCTGTGTGATCAGTGCTGGTCAGGCTTCTGGAGAAGAAACTCCAGCTGGAACAGGGTTGGTTCCTGGGAAGTATGGCATGGGCCTGCTATAGGAGAGGAAGGCAAGGAGCTTTTGCTTGAGGGATCAGAAAGGTGGTAGCAGGACAGCTCTCCCTGTTGCCTGTCAGGATGTCACTGAGCCATAGACTGAAGGACACTTCTGGTCTTTTATGTAAAGTCTCACAACATCTGCAAGTATTTATGCAAATCCCCTTGGACTGAAAGTCTTCACATACTGGGTCAGGATTCTCTAAAAATAGATCCATGATATACATGGTGTGCAGAACATTGGGAGCTGCCCATCACCAGTGCTCACTGTCATTCTTTGGTCCTGGAGGACTCCCTGAAAGACCATGTGGGCTACAGCGTAGAGAGAGGACTGAGATGATGTAGGGTGCTGTCTGTTGGAACCTGGAATTTCCTTTCTGTGGGATGGTGTCTCAGACTTAATATTATTTCAATATATTTATGTGCATCTCATTTCCTTTATTTCAGTGAAGCCTAGTGTACGTTGATGCTCATTTCCAAGGGTGGATTACAGCTAAATGGAGCCCACATGCATCAGAATTTCAGACTGAAGAAAGATAGGAATAAAAAATTGGCTAGTGTTCTCTACGAGGTGGATTTCTGTGACTATCTTTTGCCAAAATGCCCAGCTCCTTTGGACAGGCATGTGGTACTGCTAATAGGCTCATCAGTAAAGATAAAAGAACTTTTTAAAAATAGAACTGCACAGTTTGCTTTCTTCAGTGCCTGAATTTAGTTTTTAAACATAGATATGGTTGGGTTTAGTTACGTGTGTGCATGCATGCGCATAAGTATGTATCTGGTGCCCTTGGACCAGAGTACTTTTGTTACTGTAGAATGACTTCATTTTTTTTTTCTTGAAAATTAATAGAGGACCTAATAAATATGTGATGGTTTTAAACTTTTGCCATCTTACTTTGGAACTGGTATGTGCTTTTGTCCTAGTTTTGCTGAGACAGAATCCTAGGTTGTTAGCAGTTTGGAGTCAGCCAGGGCAGCTGCCTGAAGCTGGCTACAGGTGTATCCCAAAATATAAACATCATGCTCGGTATAAAAGCAGAAGTTTGCGGATAGGGAGCCTCCTGCTTGGGCTTCTGCTCTTTCTTGGGTTCCTCCTGATCCTGCTACTCTTCTTTCTTCTGCTCCCAAGTACTGCTTTTCTATTTTATATGACTGCTGTACCTCCACTGGGCTGAGTATAACTTTATATGCTTAAGATTGGCATTGGTATCTCTTTGGCTGTTTCGTTAAATCTGTTTCAATTTCAGGTCATGGGTGTCATCTCCATCTCCCAATCCCCCTTCTCTGGTGGGGAGGATCCCCTGAGTGATAGAGCAAGTGCTATAGGTTAGCCCAAGACATGGGCTACATGTAGACATCTTTCAAGTGGAGTCATAGTCACCAAATTTTCCTGAGAACCACTTTGATTGTGATGTTTTATAATTAACATGTTGATCCTCTTCTTGATAGATGTAGCACTGTTAAATAAATGGCTTAATTTTGTACCAGAGTGAATAAGGAGTTTCACAGCAGAGGACTGGAATTATGTTCATGCAGTACTTCTTGTATTTCTTTGGGAGAAGCGATTGTTTATTTGAGCTAGCCATAAGACATGTTGGGAAATGAGACCTTATTCAGGAGTGAAGGCTGGTATATCTTCTGCTTTCATTCTGACCAATTACTTATCTATTCAATATGTCTTTCCCCCTTATTAACAAAAGGTATGTCTATGATTCTGTGTCACTTGGTTTGTTCAGCCAGAGGAAGAGGAGACTGAGGGGAGACCTCACTGTGGTCTACAGCTTCCTGATGAGGGCAAGCAGAGGGACAGAAGCTGATCTTCTTGCTGGTGACCAGTGTTAGGAGCTGAGGGAACAGGATGAAGCCATGCCAGAAGAGGTTTAGGTTAGCTGTTAGGAAAAGGGTTTTCATCCAGAGTGTGGTCTCACCAGGTCAGCAGTCTCAGCACCAAGCCTGACAGAATTCAAGAAGCATTTGGACAAAGGCCTCAGGCACATGGTGTAATTCTTGGGGGTTGTCCTTTGTAGAGATGGAAGTTGTACTCTATGGTCATTGTGGGTCCCTTCCAACCCAGGAGGTTCTATAACTATACCATTGGGTAAAACAGCATGAAAGCTTACAGCGTTGTTTTGGGGTGGGAATACACTCTTGCCGAAGTCTGTCCTTGCTTCTTTCACAGGGACTCTTAAAACACTGACGCTGAGATGCCAACTTTAGTGTTATCCCTGGTGCCTGTATGGTTGTGATATGTGGAAGTGAAAAGGTTTCTAGCTGTTTCCTTTTTGTTCTCTCTGTATGCACTGATAGGAATAACACACCTCTTCTAAAGATAAGCAGATCTTCATCTGGACTAGAAAATGCACTAAGTTAGAGGCTGTCCCCCCTGAGCCCTAGGGCTTGTGAGGATCTAAATTCATGTTGAGGCAGAAGACAGTCCATGGAAACTACAATGCCATGAAAGGACATATAAGCTCCTCCACATTAGTTTTGCAAGATCAGGTCCAATAGGGATTTTTCTTTTTTCCTGTAAGGAGGAAAAATACAATTTTTATTTATGCTTCCTCCTCCTCCAGACAGGATACAGGCTTCCCTTAATTCTAAAAGGATTGTTTGCTTATTTTTGGTCTTTCATCCCACTGCAGAGGAAAGGTTATGCGTGGCTGCAGTCTAGTTTGAATTTTGCCCAGCAGCAAAAACTCAGCTGCATTAACTGTGAAGTGTTAGTTTATATCCTGAAGCTGATAGCAGGTGGTTTTCTCCTCAGTTAGCAGGTCAGAATCTTGGGTTTGCTACTTGCTCAACAGCTGCTCTTAAAACAGAAACTGCATAGTACCTTTAGGAGTAGAACAGAGATTTAAGGCTGTAGTTTGAGTTATTCCCTCAGTATTTTCAGTCATTCTTGTCTTTACAAGGTACATGGAAAACTGGAGGAAAAGGCTGTTTTCCAACATTCATACTTTGAATTGCTGATTGTGACATGGAAGTTGGATGTTGAACTCTGACACAAATGCAAATGCTTGGATTTTTTTGTTTGTTTGTTTTTTGGTTTGAATCTATGGATTATTCCCCACCAGATGTCAGCCAAGTGAATTTAAACAAGTTCCCCTGGTCAGATTAATGTGCATGCTGTGTCCTTAGTCAAAAGCCATCTTGTGGCATGTGTTAGGAAGAGGTTCACTTGGAAGTGTGAGCTTTAGACAACCAGAAAAAGCTATGAGAAACTTTCTGTTCCTGTAGTCTGAGGCAAAGGGGAACATGGACTATGAAGGTTTGCAGCAAGACTTCTCTCTCCTTCAGTTATCAGCACTTACCAGTTGATGTGAGAATACAGGGATGTTATCCTTGCATCAAAAAAACCCCAAACCAACGTGTTTAATGAGATTAAAAACTCATTGGAGAGGAGCCTGAGGGTTTAGTGTTTGCTGCAGAGAGAACAGGTGTGTAGCACTGACCTTGGCTGCACTGCCTCAGCAGTTTTCCCTGGTGCCTGCTGGAGTGTGGTCCTTGGCTGCCTCATCTTGCAGCCTGCCAGTAGGGAACTGACTTTTTGGGGCAGTTATGGCTCCCAGCTGCAGCTCGGTGTGAGAAGGTTAGTGCTGCAACCGTGACAAAGCCCATGGAGAGGGGTGACGGAGGGTGAGTTGGTGTACTGGTTTTGGAATGCCCCAGGGTGCATGTTTTCAGAGGTGTGAAATTCTAGGATGCTGAGAGTTAGCTGCTGGTTTTGCTACTCAGTGAGGTTTCAATGTGCGGTGTGTATTAATGCTATTCATTCCTCTTGAGGTTTATTGAGGGTGTGGTTTTGCTCTTTAAGTCTTCTTAAATGAGTAGTATCTCATTCTTGTAGTCCAACCAGAATTCATAACTGACACCATAGAATCACAGAATGGTTTGGGTTGGAAGGGACCTTTAAAGATCATTTAAACCCCTTGCGGTGAGCAGGGACATCTGCAACTAGATCAGGTTGCTCAGAGCCCCAAAAAACCTCACCTGGAATGTTTCCAGAGATGGGACATCTACCACCTCTCTGGGCAATCTGGAGCAGTGTCTCACCCCCTCATTGTAAGCTGTGAAGGAAGTGATAGAAAGATTTAATGCTAAGTGAAAAGCAGCAGTTACAAGCACAAGCCACTACACTAGAATAGCTAAAAAAAAGACATACTGAAAGATGGGAAGTCAGCATAGAACTGTATAACTTGGGCAAAGGTTTATGTTTTTATTTTGGAAAAGAGCAGTCATGCTATTTTGTATTTTTGCAAACTGAGGGACTAAAAAGGGTACTGATGTCTTCAGGAAGCCATCCTCTGGTTATTATTAAGGTTAGTCCCTAAACATGGGATGGCTTTCAGGTTTAGGAAAAAAGGATTGGGAAGTCTGATTGCCTTGCTGGGGTTCTAATCATTGAGGGATTAGTCCCTGATACCAGTTATGGTAAGGTTAGTGTCTGGTGAAAATGTTACTTTGGATCAGTGTATTCTGCTTGCTTTTTATTGTGAGAATTCCTCCTGCAGGAATAACTGAAATTAAGGTTAGCCTTGGGATTTAGAAAAAAGAATTTGAAAATGTACTAAAACAAGAGGAGATGAAGTTCATATTTTCTCCAGAAATCTCTGTTGACCTGAGTGGGGGTGAGGAATGTCTGCTCTCTTACTGTGAGAAGTGATCCTGTGGCTGGCACTGGAGCTGGAGTTTGGAGAGCCAACACTTCACAAGCAGTGTTTATTGCTGAGTTGTGTAGGGATTATTGCCATTTGGGGATGGTGCCTTATGCTCTGTTTTCTTCAGAGATTTCTCTGCTATGTGCAAGTAGGATTATGAGTAGGTCAGGGGATTAGATATGTAGTATGTAGAGTTGAAGGTTAGTGAACTCAACGTCTGCAGGCTTGGAAGGGAGTTTGTGGTCAGCAGGAGGACAACACCTAATAGTCTTTTCCATGGTACAGTTTATCCATATTTCTGATCATGACTAGGAAATTTAACAGTTCAGGTAGCTGGGTCACTGCTGAATCCTTCTGCATCTCTAGAGTTAAGAGGTTTATTGCCCAGTATAGACCAAGACCATGTGCCCTTCTTTTACAGTTTGGAGAGAGTTTCTGTGTCTAGAATGCTTTTATGACAAACTCCAAACAAATCCTGGTGTAGCAGTTCAGTCTTGATGCTGGATTCTATTAACAATAGTGTTTCTACTTATTTTAGTTCTGCATTTGTCAATGCAATGTGTTCTTTTTTGACTGTGTCTTATAGTTAAAATTGAGGCTAGCGTTTGAGACAATTACAGGTCCTGCAAAACCCAGCAATAAGAATTGGGAAGAAGGTTGCTGGCAGTGGGTAGCAGTGTGTTCTGTTCTGATGCTTACAAGAAACCTCCATGTACCACAGCTGGAGCTTGGCTTTCAGATTATAAAATCTAAATATTCAAGGACCTCTTTCACTGATGGGTTTGTTACAGGCTTAAAAAGTGAGGAGAAGGAGTAGTATCAGTAGGGGCCAATGTCTGATAATCTCTTTCATTGTGGAAATGATCTCTTACTTGGTGAGGGTTTTGAAGGGGCATTGTGGTTAGGGATAAGATTTGGAAATCTGAATTTGCTACTAGATTCTGCGAGGCTGGCAGAGTCGGGAAGAAGGTTCATGTTGACTTTGGTGCATTGCGTTTTCTCTGTTAGTATATGTATGGGATTTCTGGTAAGAATTTTACTAGAGTTAATGCCTGGAACTCCATAGCTTCTGTAGTTTGCCTTGGTTCTGTCATCTTTAGTACACTCAGGTGGAGGTGGGATGTTGGTAGAGGTGAATTACTTGTGTTCTCTTTCACTATATGGAGCAACTTGTGTCAGGGTTAGGTTTTGGGAGTTTCAAGCTGCTATATACTGAGATAGGAGCAGATTATTTGGGTCTTGGAGGTTTAGAAATAGGCTGTTCCTGATACAAGCTAAGTGCTTCACGGTCTTTTGTGCGGTTGGTGTGTACCCTGTTTGTTTTAGGGGCAAGGATGGGAGAGAGCGCAAGGGTTCCAGGTCACAAAGTGTTATGTAGAGCTGATAAAATGAGGAAGAGGCCAAGGGTTGGTATGGGCTCAGGCCTGATGTTCCTTTCACAAAGGAAAAGGCTTGAAATTTCCATGGGCTTGAAATGAAATGAGTAGTTCTGGTCACCACTGGGAAGAGATACCAGCATAACTAGTTCTTGTAACCAAGCAAGGAACAACAGAGTAGCAGACCAGCACTCTGCTCATTTTTCCCAGTCTTGTGTTTGACTCACATAAATCAGTTTCTGGATGCTGCTGGTGTCTACTCCCAATAATACATGCCTCTTCAGTAGGAAGTTCTGGATGGAGTTTTTGGTTGGACTTAGTGATCTGAGAGGTCATTTCCAGCCATGAATATTCTGTGAGTTTCCTTTTAGTTGTCTCTGGCTCTAGGGTTCTGGAGAAGTCTACTGAGACTCTTGTAAATAGGTTAGAAGAGAATAATAATTACTTTTGGGTCTTTTGCCTCATCAAATATTTTCTTCCTCTGGCTCTGGCTGCCAGAGACTTTAGTTACACTCTTTTTTCAAAACACTAATCTGAAATACTTTCAGTGTATGTGACTGGAATATGAAAATGTTACTGTTGCTAAATACCTTCTCTTAATTTATGTGTTTTTTTTTAAATGCCCTTTTTTTCTTAAAGAAGGATTTAAATGCAAATTATTGTTGTTAAGTCATGGAGCGGGCTTGTGAAACACATTTTCTCACTTCTAGCACACACTTAATCCTCCTGTCCACTTTATTTCTCACACAAACAAGTCAGTTGTTGCTTCCACAAAGTCCTGTCAGAGTTATTTCAGACTAGTGAGCTCATAGCTGTCTGCTGACAGAACTCTGCTCTAACTTCACACAAACTGAGGCTGTTGCCAGGATTTTTTTGCCTAATACCTGAGCCTTGAAGGAACCTCTGTTTTGCAGGACAAGAATCAAGCTGCTATCAGTGGTGTTTCCAACAGCTTTGACTACAAACATCACATTTTTAGACCAGCCTATCTTTATATAAACGATGGAGATTTCAGAGGAGAGGTATATTTGGTCAGAGCTAGACTGAGCCTAAGGAAAACAGTAAGTTCTTTTCTGTGCTCAACAAATTGCAAGGCCAGTGCAATGGTGTTGGCTGAGCCTTGCTACCTGTGGAGAACTTTGGTCACCTACAGGTTTGCTATATTGTCTGCTGCAAGGTGCATCACTTGTTGCTGCACTTGGATTACAGACTGCATCCTTATTTGAATGCAGACTGCCTAACTACTGCAGAGCAGGTGGACCTAAATCACAAACAATAGCAAGCATGAATTCAGAGGAGAGGAGATTTGCTGAGGAGAAAACATCTGGTTGTAACAATTTGGGCACACAGCTGGACCAAAACTCCAACCTTTTCTGCACTGGAGGATTTATTTCTTCCATCTACTGATCTGATAAAGGTGTATTTCTTCCAGGTCTCTTGAACAATCAGCATAGATGTAGCTGTAAAGCTATGGTAACTCTGGCATAGAAGTTAAGACTGTATTTGGGAGAAACCAACTAATGATCCAAAGAAACCGATATTTCAGCTTGTTAGATCTTTTATCAGGTTACATGATCTGAATAAGTTAATGAAACACTTGAAAGCAAAAGTCCTGCCAAAGTTACAGGGCAGAAATAGTTGATGCTGAGATGGTGTGTAAGGTGTCTGCCTCCTGTCTTGGGTAGTGAGGCCTGGAGGCTGAGAAAAGGGCTGCTAATCAAAACCATTCTCAGGGCCATGCGAGTGCAGAAACCCCGTTATCTGCTCTATTAGTGGCTGAGAAGCTGGCAGATGTTTAAGAGAGCAGAATGGACTTCTCAAATGAGACAGAACGAGTCTCTCAGTTTTCCATGAGGAAATAAACTGATTATTTCCTTTGTTTAAGAAATCCCTCTAGTGGCAAGTTACTTACATGACATATTGACTGTTTGGTTGCAGCTGGATTTGAGCATCAGTTTTACAGATTTCAGATTAAATTCTTGATGGATTATTTGAAAGACTTCAGAAACAGGGCCCAAGACAGTTTCAGATGAAACCCAGAAAATAAAGACTTTGGGGTTTTTTCTGAGCTGTAAGCAGATGATACTAAAATCTTTGAATTATCAATGGGGACATTAAGCGATGCTTTGCCTGTGGTCTGTAGTAGGTTGTTAAATGATCTGTTGGACACCTCTTACCACAACTTACAATAAAAGTAGCTTCAGCAAATAGATTAAGATAAGCAATTTTATTTCAGTTTGTCTCCTTATACATCACATCTCTGTAAAACAAAGACAGCCTATGTCTAAAAGCCTGTATTTTTTTTTTATATGAAGCAGATACATATTTCATAACATATAAAGCAGTTGTTGCATGTTATCTCATATTCCCTGTTGTAGTTCTGGGATGTATGTAGTACTGTCACTGACAGAGGGAAAGCCTGGGATTGGTTTCCTGCACCCTCATATGAGGGAATGTGGGTTCACTGAAGATGGACTCTTAGTTTCTTCTCTGCTCTTTAATCCCTACCATAGCAATGCCTGTGATGGTATTCCAAGAATCCGATTTGCCAGCCTTAGAAATTGCCTCAAAGTCCTGGGGAGCTCAAGTATCCAGGCATGGGAACGCAGCTAGACAAGTGTTGGGATGTGTGCAAGGCTGTTTGGGTCAGAACATGTCCCTAGTGGGACAGGCAAGTCTGATGCCTGCAAATATGTGTGGGAGTCTCTCCACTGAGGTTACAAAGCACTTTATCTTGTGCACTTCATCCGCAGGAAATGTGTACATCTAAGCTCTGAATCTTTCCCACTGGAAATTGGTGGATGAAAAGCTGGACATAAGCTGGCAATGTGTGCTCACAGCCCAGAAGCCAACTGTGTCCTGGGCTGCATCCCCAGCAGCGTGGCCAGCAGGTCGAGGGAGGGAATTCTGCTCCTCTGCTCCACTCTGGGGAGACCTCACTTGCAGTGCTGAGTCCAGCTCTGGAGTTCTCAGCACAGGAGAGACATGGACCTGTTGGATCAGGTCCAGAGGAGACCACAAAAGTGATCAGAGGGCTGGCACCTCTCTGCTGTGAGGACCGGCTAAAAGAGTTGGGGTTGTTCAGCCTGGAGAACAGAAGGTTCCAGGGAAACCTTCTTGCAACCCTTCAGTACTTCAAGGGGCATATCAGAAAGATGGGGACAGACTTTTTGGCAGGGTCTGTTGTGACAGAACAAGGGGTGCTGGTTTTAAACTAAAAGAGGGAGATTTAGATTAGAGAGAAGGAAGAAATACATTATGCTGAGGGTGGTGAGACACTGTCCCAGGTTGCCCAGAGAGGTGGTGATGTCCCACTGCAGAACCATTCCAGATGAGGTAGTTTGGGGCTCTGAGCAACTTGATATAGTTGAGTGCAGTGGGGTTGAACTAGATGACCTTGAAAGGTCCCTTCCAACCCAAGCCACAGTATGATTCTATGAAATGGCATGGCATCATGCTCTGCAAAATAGAGGGATACATATATTTTATGGGACTCCCAATTTACCCAGCTGATTTACTAGACAGTGCACATTTTGTCTGTTTGTACATCTAGGAAATGAAGGGGGAAAAATAGCTCTCTTTAAACTCTGCATTTGTAGTCAGAATTAAACCTTAAGTAGTTAAAATTGTTCATTTTCATTCTTCTCCACATGTAGCCTTCAGTGGTCAACTCTCCCTAAAATTTGCACCTCAGTAGAGTCAACTCTCCAGTGATGCTTCCTGAAACTCACAAACAGGACAGACAAACATAAGTGAGAATTGTGATGCTGGCATAGGATTGTGTAGTGTAATGGAAGGAATCCCATACTTTAAATGATGCTTTTTTCCCCATGATCCCTTTTCCTCAGCTGGGAATAAGAAATAAACAGCATTACTTAGAGAATCATAAACCTCTGGAAAAGAGCTCTAAGATCATTGAGTCCAACTGTTAACCTAATATTGCCAAGTCTGCACTGAACCACGTACCTTAGCACCACAACTATGTGGCTTTTAGATCCCTCCAGGGATGGTGATTACATGGTTTGCTTGGCCAGCCTATTCCAGTGCTTAACCACTATTTGAGTGAAGAAGTTTTTCCTCGTATCCAAGCTAAACCTCCCATGGCACAACTTGGGTCTTTTTGCTCTTGTCCTGTTGTTACCTGGGAGAAGAGAACTACCCTCACCTGGCTCCTTTCAGGGAGCTGCAGAGAGTGAGAATGTTTCTCCTGAGCCTCCTTTTCTCCAGACTAAACAACCCCATTTCCCTTAGCTACTTCTCACAAGACTTGTGCTCTAGACCCTTCACCAGCTTCACTGCCCTTCTTTGGACATGCTCCAGCACCGCAATGTCCTTCTTGGAGTGAGGGTCCCGAAGTGAACCCAGTATTTGAGGTGTGGGCTTACCAGTGCTAAGTACAGGAGGACAATCACTGCCCTAGTCCTGCTGGCTGCACTAGTGCTGATCCAAGCCCGGAAGCTGTTTGCCTTCTTGTCCACCTGGGCTTGCTGCTGGCTTATGCTCATCCACTGCCATCCAACGCCCAACGGAATAGAACCTGGGGGTAGCTTTCCAGCCACAAGCCTGGAGTGTTTATGGGGTTTTTGTGACCCAAGCACAGGACCCAGCACTTGGCCTTGTTGAACCTTATCCCATTTGCCCCAGCCCATTGATCCAGCCTGTCCATAGACCCTCTGCAGAGCCTCCCTACCCTCAAGCAGATCAGTACTTCCACCCAACTTGATATCATCCACAAACTTAGTGAGGGTGCACTCAATCCCTCATACAGATTATTGATAAAGATATTAAGCAGAACTAGCCTCAAAACTGAGCCCTGGGGAACACCATTCCTGACTAGTCACCAACTGGATTTAACTCTGTATGGAAGGCTGCAGATTTACTAACTAAGAAGATTAGAGAAATGTTGAGAATCCACTGTTTTTTCTTTCTCTTTTCTTTAGAGTTAGGTCAGCCAGCAGCATGTTTTCCATCAGTTTGAGTTCAGAGTTGTTCTTTTCCAAGAGAAAGCGTTTTTTGACTTTGACATCTGTAGTACATCACGTGTTCACCAAGCAGTAGCCATGTGTCTTGCTTATGTGTGCCTGTGCCTTCCTTCTTAGGATAAGCTGTGGGTTCCTGTATCTGGGAGTGAAACAGGAGATCGCAAATGAAAGAGATTGACTCATAGGTTTTAGCTAGCCCAAAGTATTTGGGATTTAAAAGTAGAAATGCTTTGCTTACACATAACTCTGTTAGTGCTGAGGTTGGTTATGGTGTACTGTTAGTTCAGAGGACCATGTTACTTTGTGCTATTGGCTGTATGACATGACAGAAAACCATTTTAATTTTGCCACTTGAGTGCTGTTACACAGAAAAAAAACAGGTTTAGCTGCCTGGTGTGATAGCTTGCTTAGAAGCACGCCCTTCAAACTACAAAAAGATTAAAGGCAGTTCATAAACTGACTCAGAGTCACAGCCCCATGTTATCCACAGCCCTTCTGCCTGCAAGGCTGGAGCTGGGGAGGGAGCACCAGGTCAGCAAAGGAAGCAGTCTGTTGAGCAAGCAGCTCAAGAAATTTGAGCCTGATTTTGAGATAGTGCAACAGTATTAAGACGTATTTAGCACTGTGGAGGGTAGAGTCTGGGTGGAGCTTGTCCACTTGCTTCTTGTAAGAAAAGATTGTGTGTGAAGTATTTCTGATCTTGGAGGTGGTTTGGGGTTGTTTCTTTTCTTTCTATCCAACATGAGTGCTTCACTGCTTTAAAAAGTAAATCTAGAACCACATCTCCAAAAACCAAGGGCTTTTTTTCATTGATGAAGGCAGGAAGAGAGGCTTTGCCATTGAGCTTTTGAGAGTTTAACAGCAACACAAAGTTGTTCTTGAGATTGCCATGGCCACGAATTTACTGCCGGTCTGACAAATACTCTGTGAATGTGTTAAGTAAACTGCACTACAAAAGCTGAATATCTGTAGTTTATTTTAGTGTATATTTTGGAAGGAGTGTACACTTGATTCCCAGCCCTGGCACCCACTCCTTTTGTGTGACTTGTAAAAATCCATTAATCTCTTCACTTTGGTTTTCCTCTCACTAAAATGAAGCTGTAATGCTGCCTCAGTGCACTGCTTGCGGAGGTTGAGACCTTGGCCATGGGTTTCAGGGGCCTCAGTGCATGCCCTCTAACCTGTCTGAGTACACTTAGCCTAAGTGAGAACACTATAAAATCTGTTTCTGATAGAAATTCAGAAAATTCTAATTGATAAATTGGCTATTTGTGCATGCAAAGTGTCATTTGCTCCCTCTCCCCATTGTTCAGAACTCAGCCTATGAGGATTTGTTACCTTTACAACTGTTTCTTCATCTGAAGTGTGATGGACAAAATACCAGAGGACATCCAGGAAAACTCTCTACTTCATATGTAAAGGCTGAATATGTTTTTTTCCTGCTTGGCTGCAATGGTTGTTTTTCTAGTCTCTTTCTTAATTATGTATAAAATATTTTCAGCCATTTACCAGCAAATATGATCTAATCCATTTATTTTGAAGCACTGTACCACTTTATGCAATTTAGAGTATCTCCATTTTCCAGTGTAACTGACTACTTGAGAAAGGTTAGGCAAAAATTACTTAGTCTCAATTTCCGTGCTGGCTTCAGCAAAGTCTAATTCTAAAATAACTTGCTGATGACTGTTAGCTTTAGCTTAATGTCAGTGAAAGCAAAATGTGTCATGAACTCCTTTATGCCAAGTGAAACCTGTGCCACTGAGAGGATAGTAAAGCCTACTATATCTGTTTGCTATGAATTTGCAGGAGGTCAAGAGAAATGTACAGTCTGATGTCATAAGATGCTGCATATGGTTTGTTTACTTTATCTTGTAGGCTCACAGGGATCATACACTGGTTGGGGGTGTTGCTTATTCTGGGAAGGAAGGGATGGTTTTATCTCCAGCATTATACTTTGGTTTTGATTTTTTGTTGCTGATTCCTTGATCTCAGAATACAGGAAATTAAATGACTTGCATATTTCTGAATGTTTCTTTTCAGGGGCACTCTCTGAAGCTCTGATGATCCCTGCAGAGGCAAAAATCTTTTAGTCTTGAGTCTATGATTAACTAGGGTGCTTTAGTCTTTGGCTATGCCACTTTGTGGAGTGTTAGTGGAACAAACTGCATCCTGGTCATAGCTCTGGCTGGCCCCTTGTGTAACCTCTGTGTGGGTGGTAGTGGAGACCAAGTTTGGTGCAGGTGGTGAAGAGGAGGGTCTGTGAAGTGTTTAGAAGGTAGATTCAGAAGGAAAGTCAGGCCCCGGAGGTCAAACTTAGCTTAACAGTGCAGTGAAGACATGATGTGGCAAAGACTCTGAGCTTTCTGGAGTCACTGATGTGCTTGGTAAAGGAGACTACATTTGTTAAGTCCATGATGATGGTGTGGGTAAGTCCCTAAAGCCTGGCTGGTGAGTGCAGTATAATGTAAGATGTAGGCTTACCTACATGTGGTTATTGATCAATAGATGGACAACCTGACTCCCAAACCTGCTCCTGCTATGGTCACCCTGTTGATTGGGTAAACCTCTGCTGCAGAGATGAAAGCTCTGTAGTCATTGGCTATTTTATCATTTGTAGGCAGTAACTAACCAATTGAAGCCATGTTTTCTTTATTTATTTTTAATTTTCCTGCATTACTTTTTCTGTGTGGCTCTTTATAACCTTAATCCAAACTGCAAAGCCAGCACACATGTGTTTCCTTGAAGACCAATTGTCCTGACCCATCGTGTCCTTTCATTTCCTTACCATGCAGCAAGTAACAACATCTTGGGATATATGTTTTGTGATCATTTTTAGCAGTGTATTCAGCTTTCTTCATGTGGCTCCCATCAGCAGCAGCTGTTGTAAACACCTTGGATATCTTAGGAAGAACCTGGAGATACTGTTGGGTGGATTTCATGCCTTACTCTTCCCAGGAACATCTGGTACCCAGCTAATTTTTGCTGTTGTCTTTTGAAGCTCCTTAGCGTATTTTGATACTGCAGGTGAGATTCAGAAGTGTTCTAAAAAGCAGAAAACTTGTTTGCTTTTGTGGAGAGAGCTGTTAGCCCTGTAGCTGCTTGGAGAGTCATGGTGTTTCCCACTAAGCCATGCACCCGAGTAGCTAAGAATGTGCCTCAGTGTTTGGCTATGTTAAATAATGCAAATCCTGTATCAGCTGTGATACCAATTGCCTGTGAAATGACATCTGAAGCTCTTGTCCTAGCTCTGGATCTGTGCTGTCTCCAGTATTCACAAAGTCTTAGGCCAGGTTTTCTCCTGGTTTCTACCAGCATGTTCTTGTTCATACTTTTGGTGTACAAGTTGGCGTGGGGCTGCCCAGCAATGCTGGGAGATATTGTGAGGAGCCAGACTGGCTAGGCAGGGCCTGGTAATGAAGAGATCAGTCCTTTTGCTAGCCCCACCTCATGCTGTGCTCTAGACAAACCCTTTAACTGACACATCTTCAGTTTTGTAAAACTAAAACATTGTAAAACTAAGGATTTCCTTTGCCTGCATACTTAAGACTGATCCTTCTTAAAGGTCGTGCTTCCAGAAACACTGGAGTTGGTGGCCCCTTAAGACAGCTCTAAGGCTCGGTGCCTTGTGGTCTGTGGAAGAGGAGGTGCTCTGGCAGCAGGAGGAAGGCCAGTGTGCTTGCAGATTTCCTTGCAATGTAGCCCAGTGTCTGTATCCCTTGTGAAGTACAAGGCAAAAACCATTGCAGCCCTCCTCCTTCTGAGAAATTTGTTACAGGTCCCTAGTGGACTTTTACATGCTGTATCTCCTGGCTGTATCTTAAAAGCAGATTCTGTGTTAACACTTTCCACCCCAAAGGATGCTGACTTGGTAGTACAGAAGCTCTAGAAGAATAGAAGAAGCAGTCAAGAAATTTACTTGTTTCTACTCCTCTACTGTCTGTATTAAATGCTGTAAGCACCTGGGGTTTTGTCATCCTTGTGTTAGCCCAGTTTGCCTGGCAGTACCCAGTAATTCACAGCCCTCCCAGGAGAGCAGAGCAGCATATTATGTGTCTGTGCCAGCCTTGATTACATTGCACTGTAAGAATAAACTCAAGTTATTTTTAGTATCAAGAGTTATACAAGTTTCTGGGTGCGCAGATGGCTTATTATGCTCCCTGCAGAGGTTGAGCTGGGGATCACACAGTACATTTTTAGGTGGGGGCACATGCAAGACAAAGAGTTGATTCTAGAAATTCAGCATGGATTCACTAAGGACAACTAGTGCCTGACCAATCTGGTGGCCTTCTATGATGGGGTGACTGTAACAGTTGACAAGGGGAAACTGACCAATGCAATCTGCCTAGATTTCTGTAAGGCCTTTGACACAGTTCCACATGACATCCATATCTTCAAACTGGAGTGCACTTTCCAACCTAGGCAATTCTATGATTGATGCTGAGGAGGGCATTGGTGCTGACCCTTCTAGCATAAGTGAAAGGGGAATGGTATTCTGTTGGCTGAGCGTAAACCCAACATGTTTTTCCAGTGGGAATGCAGATGCCTGCACAGCAAATCTTGATTTACATCTGAGACTTTTTAGAAGCTACCTTTCCCAAACAAACTAGAAATGATCCACAGATGTCTGCTGATCACAGTCTGAAAACTGCTGTTGTCAGGCCGTCTTAAAGTTGAATTCCTGTGAAAAAGTCTTGCTAACTTTGTCTGCTTCTGTTCCTGTAAGTCTGATACCTGGTACAACACACATACCTGAGGTTGTACCGCTCTAGGAATTGGGAAGGAATTACCCTTCCTGACTGGGTTCAGGTTAGTCTTTGTATTCCATATCATCCACTCCTGGTGGTAGTGTTGCAGATCGTCAGAGTGGAAAGAGATGTTGCATTCATAAACAATGAGGAGAAACTTCATTAAATTGTTTTAACTGCTTTTGCCTGTGCTAGACAAGCCTGGAGCTCTGTCTCAGGCTGTAAACCTTTAACCTTGGCAAAACTCTCTGTGTGAGAGCATCACAAGGAGAGAGCTTTGTGCTTGACAACAATACTTTGCACTTTGACAGCATTGCTGAGGTACCTCTGCGTGTCTCTAATGATCTATTCATCTGGTACATGCCTCCTACCACAGCCCTCTCCATGCTCAGACAGTGAATCCTTTCATGAAGGAGAAGTGCAGAGTCATATTTCTGAGTGCAAATTGGCCAGGGGATTTATTTGTAGTGTAGGCTCAGCCAAGCTAATTTCTCTCAGCAGCTACACTGCGAGTAAGCCACACCAAGCTGGAGCAGGGGAGGTGTAAGTGGATACCAGTGTATACATTGCCAGCAGACAGAGGAGCTGAGGGCTGGCCCACCTCTGTTGGAGGGCAGGTTATGCAGAAGGCCAAGATTTCTTCAGCCAAATGCTGAGTGTCCTCTACTTTGTTTCAGTGTCTTTCATGATCAGACACTTCCATAGGATAGTGCAACAGAAATACAATACTTTGCACGGAGCTTATTTGCCTGCATGCCCCGGTAGTGCCAGGAAGAAATCCTAGCCCTCTGGAAATTAATCAAATGCTTCCTATGGTTGCTGGTATTGCTACTGGGAGACTCTTCGATGAGGCTGCTGCACTTGGCCAGTCCTGAGCTAACTTGGTATCATCTGCAAACTTACTGAGTCTTCTTTCTGGAAATGAGGCAGACTGTGGGAGCCTTTCATTCGTTCTTCTGCAAGTTTGATACAGAGACTGAGAGCTTTTCAGATGTTTCTGTTTAATGGGCACACTTGGTATGGGTCCTTATTCAATATGCCCATTGAAGAATCAGTGGTACAGAACAGCTGAATTTGAGCAGTTTCTGCCCTTTAAAACCAATCATCTTTTGTTGCCGAAGCCAAGAATTTTTCCAAATCCCAGTGTTCCTTCCCAGTACCTTACACACTTCCATTAATTTTTAACAGCTGCTTTAGCTGGTGTCTCAGCATCAGTGGGAACACGCTATCCCTTCAGAAAGTACAGAATTCTTGCAATTAATTCCTCGTTTGAGCAAATTGATTTCAGAGGCTTGTGAGAGCCCCGATCCTGTGTGTCTGAGAGTTCCTGGACTTGCCCTATGGGAGTTGTTCCCTTAAAGACAAGTCTGCTTGGAAATATTCACAAGGCTAAACGTAGATGTTTTTTTGTTTACTTTAAAGCTTTGTCTGCAGTAGGGCAGCCGTGGGGAGAACTAAAGTGAGAATTCCACTAAGGTGAAGAGAGGAGTTGGAATGGAACCAACTTCTTTTGTACTGCAAGAGAATTCCCCTTGCATGGATACTAGAGAAGCTATTAAACATGGATTTTTGACTATCAGAATGAGGCAGCCATAAGCAGCCCTAAGCCTGATGGCTTTTCTGGGGAGTTGTAGTTTCCCCCTTTGTTTCTGTGCTTACTTGGCTTAAGCACATATCTGTCATGGTACAGTACTATCAGAGACAACTTGAGGATCTTTAGAATCAAGAACGTGAGAGATTTCTTGACATAGTGTGGAAAGAGCAAAGATCCTGGTGCGTATGAGTGTATGTACGCAGTTCCATACATCTGTGAATCATTCTCTTGCTTGGACTTGGAATGCCATTGAAGGTTTTAAAATCACTGCTTCTGCCAGAAAAATCCATTATCCACAAGCTGATGAAGGGTACAGGGAACAAGTTAGGGAAGAGACATATTTGTTGCATTCCTGTAGCATGAGGTCCTGTTCTTGTATGGCTGCCCAGCCTGGAGAGGGTCCCTGCTCTTGTTACTAGCTCCACACAACTCCCCACCACTGGTCTGGGCTCAGACCACCTCTAACTGGGAGCAAGTTAAAATAATTAAAAAACAAAAGAAGGGACTTCCAAAAGTCTGTCCTTAATTAAGGAAAACCCTAGAACAAATGCTGAGTCCTTATGAAGCCAAAAAGTCTTAGGCATACATTATGATTTTAGCAACTTGTTTAACTGCTTAAGCAGTTCTTTGAACTTGGGTCTGAATGTTCAGACCTTATTAGTGAAGTGTGTAAGCTTAATTGTGCTAAAATAAGTTGTGACAAGGAAGGTTTAAATCTGTTCACAGCCTCTGAACTGCATTGTTGTGCGCTGGCTTGGTGACACCTCATGATGTTATCCTCTGATCCTGCTGACATCTCTGATATTTGAGGTGTCTTGGATTAACAGATGCAAAGTAGGGCTGGAGTTTTGGAAAGCAACAGAAATATCTAATTAAAAGATAATTGTTTATTAAAGGAAGCTCCTCAGTACTGGGTGAATAAAAGCCATACCTGCCTTTTGGTGAGGGAGTGCTTGAAACTATATAGTTGAGCCCTGCTTGGTTAACTGCATTTTGGGGAAGATTCTCAGCATGAAGTGGTTGATAGTAACAAGTCTGCTTGCTCCTCTGTGGTAAAGAAGGACTCCTTTTATCTGAAACAGAATGATAGAGTTTGGGAAATCAGGTTGTACTACTCAACCAGGTGCTGAGCAGCTCTTTACTGATGCATCAAGCTGTGCTAGAGGCAGTAGAAGCTGGCTGCTTTGGGGTAGGTAGTGTGCTGTGGTCCTCAGCATGAAGATGCTGGATCCATAGCTACAAAATCTTTGTCTCAGCCTGTTGATTGTGCAGCTGCTTTCTGGTAGCTCTCTGCTGCCTTGGCAGGCTTCCTCACTCACACAGGGTTTCAGAAGTATTTTGCCTCTGTCTTGTTTTGAATTTTTTCCCTCCCTTTCAGGGTCTATACCTTCTCTTCCAGTCTCTCCCAGCTGTACTGTTTCTTAGTCAAGGTAATTCATCATGATTAATGATGGAAACTGCCAGTTTGATGGGGTTTGTGTTTTGAATTAGTTTTCTGAGTCTGGCAGCATTCAAACAAAGACAGGGAGAAATGACTCATCTATTACTGTATTTACCACTTGTTTTGGGAACTCTGCATCCAAATTTGTATTTGGCTCATATTAGGACTCCATTGCTGGATTTTATTTTTTGTTGCTTTTGGCAGAGTTGAATTCATACCCAGAATAAGCACAGTCATCAATCAGGGTAGCCTGTGTGACACTGAGCTCGGTTCTTCTCTCGGACCATGATGCTCTTTGAGCTGCTCAAAGGGTCTGAAAGCCGAAGACATTCTGCAGGATACAAACAATTTGGAGGCCTATAGCAAGCCTTACAAAGCTTACAAAGGACCTTGCTGCCTTCCCTAGTTTTGCTTTCTCTTTAGTTCAACTTAAGCTGTTAAAATTCACATACTGTGCTCTGTTTATCACCTGTCATTAGTGCTGTGTTAAAAAATGTGGGACCATTGTAGCAACTTGTTAGTGATGGCTAGTTCTGGATAAAGTAGTATGGCTTTGGGGTTTGAAATTGCTGGTGTTTCTACAGAGCATCAGGGGAACTTCCTGTGCTGCTGCTAGCTTGGGATGGAAGGTTATGAACATTCCGAGTCCTGCTCCAAGGGCTGAGCTTTCCCCTCTTAAAGTATATCTGGTGGGGCCATCTTGGCTATAGCCATTATAGCAAGAGTAGAGGACGCAGCTCTGCTGACTAAAAGACCCAACTATTTGGTGGCAGCACTTTTCTGTCTTTAGGGCTTCTCCAGAGAGCCCAGACTAGCCAGTTTCCTGATGAAGGTTTATGCTTATGGGAGGTAACTTCCTTGGGAATGACTGTAGAGTTCAGCATTTCTTAATAACCTGGAAGGCAGCAAATTAAGTGACCTTGCCAAATTTCAACAAATGATAAGAGCTCGACTTGAACTGATGTATTCTCTGGTCTGTATTATCTCTAATAAACCAGGAAAGATAGGGCTCTGCAAGTGAACTCCTTCCTATTCTGTGTCACTACCTCAAATGTGCGAAGACATGGAGTTGTTCAAGGTCCAACCTGCTAGCACAGTTGTGGTATGCAGCATACAGAAATATGCTTCCTTCATCACTGCTTGGTTTGAGATATAGCCTCTCTCTGAATGCTTTATTGAAGGTCCATTCTGTTTAAGAGGGCCAAGGCGAGCTACTGGTGCTTTGTCACCAGTTGCTATGCAGCATTTGTTATGAAGCTTTCCAACGACTTTGGGCTTTGCTTTGGATGAGACCTTGTGGGATTAGGGCATGTGGTGAACCTATGGCTCTTATTTCAGTGGAACTCAAGATTGGACTACATCCTGTAGCAATCCTTGCGGGTAAATTGAACCCCTGGCTGCAGGAAGAGAGGAGCCAAGTGAGACAGCTAAAATGGGTATTTCTGGGTTTTCCTGGGACTTAGTAACATGTCCAACTCATTCCTGCAGCAGGAGCCCTGGAAAGCCATGGATGTCCTCTTGGTGTGAGCTATTTTCAACATAACCCCAACCACCAGCAGTGTCCTGACCATTGTATCCATGGTACGCACTTGGCAGGGTGATGGGAAAGGGCCCACTTGAACCTGGGTGTGTGAGTATGTCAATAACCCAACACCCTCCTCAATCCCTACAGTCTTGAGAATACTGGCAGAAATGGAGAAGATCCTCCTTATAAAGCCTTTGTTCTTGAAAACTGCCTCCAGTTCTACCTCTGCTTTGCAGTATATGCTTCTCGAACGTAAGTACGTTCGAAGCCCTCCTCCCTGTTTGCCAAAGGGAAGAGTTGGTAAAAGGTAAATTCAGTAGGAAAACTACTGCCTGCAACTTGTGTCACAGCATGACCTGTACTCTTGACAAGCTAGAGGGCACACAGTGTTGGTTTTGTCCTGTAGTACTTTTCCTATACAGATGGTGAAGGTGAAAATTTTGTCCACTGACCCAGTGCTTGAGGTGAACAAAGTGTAAATAGCTCAGGACAGCAGACTGGTGTGTGAAGAAGTGAAAAAGAGTGATTTTGATTTTTATCCTTTTCTTTTTTGAGGGAGGAAAAGAGGAGGATAACCATCCAAGCCCAAATTAACTCCCTCTTGCAAACATAGTTTGAGGAGACATTATCAGGCTAAAAATATGAGCAGTTTCTGAAAGGATTGGTTTTCCTCATGTGCTGCTCCTCACATGTTGTGTAATGTTGTGCTTACTTTTCCACTCTTCGTGGCTCTTGAGTTTTTTTGGAGGGGGTACTTTGCTGAGCATGGACAATGAGGGCTTGTGTCTGTGGTAAGACTACTGGTTAAAGCCAGAGTAAATATTGAAGTGGTTATAGTTATGCCCATGTAAGCCCCTATGTGAACATTCTCACTCAAACTTTTCTAAAATTTCTGTGTGTTGGAAATGAGTTTAAATCTTTAAATCTTTAATTATGTTCTAGACATTGTTAACTCTTGAACATGAGAGTTGCCTCCTTATAGTGCAAACATCATTGATGTAACCTGTCCCTTTTGAGAAACCTGCTGTTTGAGTCTTCTCCAGTTACTAGCTGGAGGCGCTGTGTTGGCTTTGAGTTCAGAGATGCCTATGGTGAATCTCTTGAGCTTCTTCAAGTCCTGCATCTTGGAAGGAAGAACCCTTTGCAGTGATACAGACTGGGGAGCAGCTTTTGTAGAAAGGCCTCAAGGGTCCTGTGGACCTATGGTGGACAGCAACCTGAAGGTGAGCAAGTGGTGTGCTCTGGTAGCAAAGGTCAACTGCATCCTGAGCACCATAGACAGAAGTAAGTCACGAGATGAAGGGGGGGGTTATTCTCCTTTTGTTAGGTCCTTGTTGATCATATATGGAATACCATGTCTGGTTTTGAGCCCCCTTGATGAATAAAGATGTTAACAAGTGTGAGTAAGTCCAGCAGAGAGATGTGAAGATGATGACTGTGAAGATATTTTGGAGAATGACAGGTGGGAATTGTACTCCCTGCCAGCCAGCTCAGCTCACCTCTTCTCCTCCTGTGGCCTTGCACTTGGCATATCTGCTTGTAGCTCCTGCTTCATCTTGACTGCACAAATGATCCACTCAATGAGATGTACAATGAAAAATTCAGAACTCCTGTAGCAATAAGACAAGGGGTAATGACTTTAACCTGGTTTTAACAGTTTTAAACTATAAGAGAGAGATTTAGACTAGATATAGGGAAGAAATTATTGCACTGAGGGTGATGCCCAGGTTGCTCAGAGAGGTGGTAGATGCCCCATCCCGGAAACCATTCCAGGTCAGGTTGTCTGGGGCTCTGAACTACCTGATCTAGTTGAAGATGTCCCTGCTGACTGCAGGGGGTTTGGACTAGATGATATTTAAAGGTCCCTTCGGGCCCAGACCAGTCTATGGTTCACTCAAAAAATGTGAGTTGAACCTGACGGCCAGGCCAAGAATAATGCTGATAGACTCAAACTCAAATAGTAGTGCTGTGCTCACTAACCTGCTTTCAAAAAATACACAGAAAATCTAGGCACTGACTTGGTCAAAGGACCGTGTAGACTACTAATTTGTATTCTTGGTGAGCTAAATAGATCTTGATTAAGGTGATCCACTCTCCTCACCCTATCAAGTTAAAGATCAGAGGATGTAGTAGAAACACTTTTCCAGGACAAGCAGGTGAGGAGATATCATCTCTTATGTGATGTGCTCTCATCATCACACTTCCTTGTAGGACATGCAAAGCCTGTGCTGTCCCTCTCCACTAGCACTGCTGTAGGAGGAGTTTGGGCAGAATGCAATTGCTTTTCTGCAGGTATTAGAGGTGTGTTTTACCTCACCTACTGTAGGCCTTTTCCAAGAGGAGCTGGCACAGTGTCTTCCATATGATGCCACCTTACACTCAGTTTATCACACAAACAGTGTCATTCCATGGCCTTGTCTCACTGTACCAGACACAACACAAGTGTTGGCTGCCCTGTCCATGTGTCTCAACCGTTCCTGACTGTCATCACCCAGAGAAAGGACAGACAGTTTTCCAGAGCTGGGGAGATGTGCATATGGGCAACAGACCACTGGTTGTGGTGGTGGTATCTGCAGCAGAGATAGCCTTAGCATCTTGAAAATGGGCTAAGAATGAGCAAGGCCCAACTGGTCCATCCATCCTGATGTGCCTCTTATGGCTTAGGGAGCTCTTGCAGTCAGTGTGAAGTCCTGCTCACATTTTAATTTGCCTGTTTTTCTTGTGCAGGGTATGTCATTTAAAAAAGAGAAAAAAAAAAGATACTGTGTGCCTGGTTTTCAATACAGTGGTATTGCAAACACCATAGCTGGTTGGTTTGTTTGTTTTTCTGGGAGGATAGGTGGACTGGTTCAGATATGACAATAGGAGTAAGTGCTGATTTTGCTTCATCTTAAATGTAAATTGGTTCTGAAACCAATAGTGTTAATGGCTTTTGAGAATGGCTTGAGTTGTTTGGGGTGATTTTTTTTTTTTGGTTTGGTGATTTTTTTTGATGTTCAAAGCTGGAAAAAACAGAGGTTTGCCAAATTGCTAGTTATAGGGCATGTTTCATCCAGGGTGTGACGAACTTTATGGCCTCTGAGAACTTTTGGGCTTAGAAATGCTGCTGGGTGGATAGGCTTGGAGACAGCAATCAGTCCTTTGTGCCAGAGCTTTGTCTTATTAATGTCTTCATAAAGGTCTACGGGGATGTGAATTTACCTTCTACATAACACCATTACAACCAGGGCAGTAAAATGCAATTTTTCTTTTATCAGTTTTCTTGTGGGTAGATCTAGAGATTCCTTCAGGCTCCCATTCATGTATCTCACTTCTGTTTGGAGGATGTTAACTGTTTAGGGTGTTCTGGGATGAGTTTTGTCAAGAGGCAGGATGGAGAACTCTGGGTGTGGGGGGTCTGATTGACTATTGGGAAACTTTATCTAGGCAGCTTTTAGCAGAGGGCAAGATCAGGTGTAGCAGTATTTGATGTGCCCTTCTCTCAAGATAGTGGTGTGTCCACGCAGTCCTATTTTGTGTGGTCTGTCCCTACAGGGACTGTAGACAAAGACATGGTGGGAAGAGCATCCTTCAGCTCACTTGTCTTGTCTGGGGAAGCAGAGCTTTTGAGGGCAGAGCTTGCAGTAACTCTGTCAACCACCGTCTTTCAACTTTAAACCTTCTTCTGCCAGTCAGACTTTTAGGCTTCATAAAGCAGCTCTGAGCAATTGAGGAAACAACCTTCTATTATGTTAATAATTTTCTCTGAGGTTGAATGACTCTATGTTTTTACTTTTTTATTTTGTCAAGGAAATTGTGTTTCATTTGTGAACTTTGGAGTTCCATTGTACAGCCCTGCAAACAGCTCCCTCACTAAGACATTTTGGGCTTGTGTATATGCAGAGCTGGATGGAGAAAAATCTCCTAGCTGAGACAAGGGAGCACCCAGCATACCACCAAGACTAATTTGATGTGCTCATAGCTGAAGCTTCCCCTGTCCCTCCCCAGACCATAGCAAACTCCTCCATATGTCCCTACTTAGGTTAGGTTACAGGAGCAGGGATGAGGCTTGCTAAGAGAAACGGGTGCATGGACCTGACTCTGTGGGAGTTGTGTACTTACTTTGAGGATTTGAAGGATCCTTGAAACTAGCATGGACCAGGCGAAGAGTTTGGTGTAAGATGAACTCCAGCACTCTTCAAGATAACCACCATCATCTTTGGTTTGTGTGATGCCTAATTGCAGTGTGGTCCCACTGTATCGCAGGAGCTTCTTGGTGACACTTCAGCTTCAGTGATGAACATGAACATGAAGCCGTTTTCATAGTTCTCTGGTATTTTAGGAATTTTGGAGCAGCTGTTCACTAACTATGCAGCTGGAGTGTGGGAGGAAAGCAGAACAAGACTAGTGTAATGTGCAGTGGCTGTGGGAGGCCCAAGTAAGTGTGTTAAAATGGGCTTGAGCAAATGAACTCCAATCCATGAAAAGCATGGAGCAAGTTTGACTTAGTCTGTTCTACCACGTGAGCACCTCACTTGATGGGGGCTTAGTATGGCCTTCCAGCACCCTATCATTAGGGACATATTTCACACCATCTTTGTTATCTCTCCATAGGACCTTTTGGGAGTGTTTGTACTCCCAAAGGAATATAAAGAAATTGTCAATTGTCAGTGAAGCTTATGAGCTGTGGCTGCTCAAGCAATGTCCTATCATGGGGCTGTGCTTTTCTGCCTTCTGGATAGGAAAAATGAGCAGCCCTTTCACTTAAGGGAATTTGCTGTGGGATCTGCCATGGCCATATGAGCAGCCAGATGTTGGATGTGCAAAGTTCAGGGAAACGTGTACTGGAGAGGAGCAACTGGGATGCAACTTGGCTCGCTCGCTCTGTTAACCCTAAGGCTTGAGGATTCCAGGCATTGATGAGCTTGTGACTCCTTTGGGAGCATTTCCTCATGATTACTGTCAGACACATGGATCTGTGGTTTAGTGTGTGCAGGAGAAACGTTTTTCAGATGCTGCTGTCAGGGAGGATGGCAGAGGCCGCAGAAGCAGTAAGCAGGTTTCTCTGACCATGGTTTTGGAGACTGAGTGCTAGTGTAGTGTTACAGTAAAACAGAGCATCTGCTCAAAGTTCTTCTGTGTGTCTTACACAGACTTGTAAGCTCTGTGTCGGGAAACAAAGACAAACTGCCTCTCTTGGAGCCTCAGTGTTGCTGCTAGCTGGCTTGTCTGATGCTTGTCCTGGGGTATGTTGAACATCAGCAACAGGACAAGGGGCAACAGGCACAAACTGGAACACAGGGAGTGCCATCTAAATATGAGGAAAAACTTCTTTGCTGTGAGGGTGCCACACCACTGGACCAGGCTGCCCAGAGAGGTTGTGGAGTTTCCTTCTATGGAGATATTCCAAATCCACCTGGATGTTATCTTGGGCAGTCGGCTGTGAGTGACCCTGCTTTAGGAGGCGGGTTGGACTAGGTGATCCCCAGAGGTCCCTTCCAACCCACACCATGCTGGAATTCTGGGATCCCTGACTTCCCCTGCTACCTCTGTGTTCAGCTTGACCAGACACAGAGCAGTTGTGAGGGGTTGTGCTAATTGCAGGTTGCAAGCTGGAGGTAGGTGGCTTTCTAGGCCTGGACTATGATTATCCATGATGTAGAGCAGCAAGTGCCATGGTCCTTCACTCTGCTAGCAGCATGTTGATAGAAATTCCTCTCGGTGTCTTTGCACAGCATTGGATCCTGACATGAGTTGTTCCTGGGCTGTAGGGTGAGGCAGTAGTGTACATGTCCTCGGAGCCAGGCTGTGCAGCCTAACCGATGGACAGGATGATACAAGATCTGCAAGGTGGCTTGCAGATAACACCAAGTTGGGTAGGAATGTTGATCTGCTTAAGGGTAGGGAGACTCTACAGAGATTTGGACAGGACTAGGGCAGTGATTATCCCCCTGGATGTGCCTGTAAGAAATAGAGTCTGCCTTCTTTACCAGCTGTGAGAAGGCAAAGCATCTTGTGTTAACAGGCTTCCTTTGTGCTCTGATTTTCCCAGGGCAGCCACTGACCACAATGTTGATAACACCACAGCAGTCCTTAGAGAGTGGCTGAAGAATGTGCAGAACCTCTACCATGATGTGGAGTGGAGGCCGATGGAAGACCCCCCGTGAGTACTGTGTTGAGGGGCTGACTGAAGCTGTTTGATGTTTATGTTGAATTTTCTAGGTTTTCTGTTTTCAAACCAGGAGGTGTACCATATGTCCAAGCACTAAAATGTGGATTTTTATTTTTTTTTTGTGGGCTCAGTCCTGTTAAAATTATGTTCTCTGGAGCATGGTCTCTGACTGCAGTGAAGTAACTCATGCAGAACTTTGGTGAAGAGAATGTTTTCCATTCAGTTATTTAGCATCTGCAGCTGCTCTCTTCACATGGTAAACAAATCACATCAAAAGCTACAGGGAGTAAAAACTGTCATTCTTTATTTGCAAGGAAGCAGAGAAATCGTAGCCCATTCTGATAGTGTCTATGGAAGTTCTGTCCAAGACAGCAAATGTTCAATGAGTTCCAAGCCAGAGAACTAGATTTAATTCAGTATGTTTTGCCTTTGCATGACTTGCAAGATCATTGCTTTGAAATATGTTAGGTGTGTTGGGGTTTTATTGCTTTATTTATTGTTTTCCCCTAAGATAAGCTGCTTCTTGTTTTCTGTTTTCTGTCTCTTCCATTAGGGAAAAGTACATCAGTTTCCCCTTTCAGACTTGCTTTTGTTTTCAGTGTCCTCAGTGCAGTGGTGGGGCATTTGTGGTACAAACCCACAGGGAACACTTGTTTTATTGATTTTGTTAATCCTTAATTGGAATTGAGCTTTCTTAATCCTGTAAAACTTGGCTTTTTTAAGTTCTGTAGAAAGTTTTTTAAATTCTTAGCTCCTTCACTGGCTTACACTGCACTGTTTCAAAGTCCTCCATTTTTATTCCACGTAGGGATCTGTCCTTAAGTTTCTTTCCATCTTTGTTACAATGCATTTGCTTTTGGACCTGATCCTGAAATGCACATAACTTTGCTCAAGTGATTGGACTCGTGCAGTTGGGTGTTTGTAGATGTAAGAGTTGTTGTCAGGCTGTGTTAACAGTTACTAATAGTGCCCAGACCCCAGAGGAATCCAAATTCTTCACATCCTTAGTGATTCCACTGGGCTTAAGGAAGCTGCAGTTAAAAATCTTAAAGCCTAGCAGAGGACAGATGACTTTCTGCCAGAGGGTCAGGTAAGGTAAATCACCTTCAATACATTTTGGTGGGGCAACCTCTTCTTGTGTCAGGTGAGGCCCTGCCACTGCAGAAAATACTCCTGGGTGCTGTTTTGCTTGTGGCCACTCAGTCAGCAGGAAATGTTGCAGCGCCGCTTGTTCTCCAGTGCCATGTGTACAAATGCCAGCACAAAACTTGGACTCCATCTCCCTCAAACACCTCTCCTGGGTTGCCTGAGGTGACCCTACCACTGTTTTTCTTTTGGAAAGAAAGCAGCAAGGGAACTCTTTTTTTTATGTTTGTTGGTTTTTTTTTGACCAGTGTAATAGTGCCCAGGCATGGGTTGCAGTCATTTTTTTGTTTTGTTGGTTTTTTTTCCTCTTTGCTAGGTCTTACCCAGAAGAAATTGGACCAAAACATTGGCCAAGCTCCCGTTTCACTCATGTGATGAAACTCCGACAGGCTGCCCTGCGTGCTGCACGAGAGAAGTGGTCAGACTATATCCTGGTAAATACAAGGTTTGATTTATTAACTGTCCTCAGGCAGATATTTTTCTGGTAGTCTGCCAAAAAGTTTCTTCTCCATCTAAAGACAAAACTCTCTGCAATGAGCTGCTATGTATCGTTTCTTGGACTGATGAACAAAAGACTTTGCAGCTAGAGGGAGAAGTCCCTGGGTAAGCCCAAGGCTTTCTCCACAGGGGTCAGGATTGAATATAGTCCTGGTGGTGGGTAGGTACCTGCAAGGGTCCCTCGGGTTGAAACCCCCCTGGTTATTGATGAAATGTAAGGGAAATAGTTCTGCAGAACTGTTTTGGGAAGATGTGTGCCTTTGGTCACTATGGCAGAAGTTAATGGTGGTGTTCCCACAGCCTCTGAACAAAGCAAGGGCATGAGTCTGGCTTTTAAGAGTTCTTTTTGATCCTCTTCAGAATAAGCCATCCCTGAATTTTCAGCAATGCTGTTTTCCCTTGCAGCTTCCTTTTCCCCTGTGCTGGAGTAGTGTTGTGTGGAGTCAGAGTGAAGCTCTGCATAATTTCCCATCCTATAGCTTTGTCAAAGTTGCAGTCACCCCTGGATTTACCCATGACAGTGATGTGCATGCACTACAGTATCAAACCCAACCTCATGCCGCTGGCTGCCTCGTCCTCAAGAAAGTATCAGGGGAAGCATGCCATTTCATCTCATAAATTACTTTTTCTCCTCTTTCTTCTCTAGTTTATTGATGCAGATAATTTACTTACCAACCCAGAAACCCTGAACCTGATGATAGCAGAAAACAAGACATTGGTGGCACCAATGCTCGAGTCTCGCTCTCTCTACTCCAACTTCTGGGGTGGCATCACCCCACAGGCAAGTGACTGCATGAAGGGTGCTGGGCGAGTTCAGAGGCCTCCTGCTTTGTGTCTGTGCAGCAGTGGGCACTGTTTTTGTCTGTGGGCTTTACCATCTGCTTTTGTAGTGTCCTTCTTCTGAAAAGTTGTTGTGGCTCTGAGGTGTGCAGAGGTGATGTTGGCATGTAATAATGAGTATAGTGGTGTCATGCAGTCATCTTAACTTGTACCTCTCTCAGTGGCAGCATCCCAAATCTCGGATGGGTATCTTTGGGAAAGGTCTGTATGTTTATAGGAATCTGGGAATAAGGGTAGAGAGAACTTTGCAGTCTAGTGATGTCTTTCAGGCTTTGTTTTCTAACCAAGATGTAGGTATGAGCAAAGCAATACTGAGTGTGCAGGCATGTAGCTGAAACTTGCTTCCTTGTCTTGGATTCCGCACTTGAAAATGCTGAATCTGGAGGAAGTTGTGCTTGCTTAGCCAAAAGTCCTGGGAAGTGATACAGTCCCACTAATTACATGAAAAATGGTCATATACACACCAGAACTTATTTGAAGTGATTCCATGTGTTTTTGTAATAGCCTTAAAACTTGTGGTACATAATTTTAGGCTAGTTTTCCTGTATAGTGATGTTAATCTGAGAAAAATTTGCTTTTCTTTCTACAGCTCTCCGTTGTGTCTTGGTTATTTTTCTTGCATATGAACAAGATTTATGTAGTGGGACAACACCCTTTGCCTTGTGGGGGATGGTGGTGGTGTGTGTTGAAGTGTGTATGTACAGGGTGCTGGTGTAAATGACAGAAGTGCCGAGCCTAGGAATTAGATTCATGTTACCTTTTCAAACCACATATGCTACAGAAAGCATAAGGTACAAAAATGTTATGTAGTAGAAATAGCAGATCTATTGTCACAGTCTTTTCTAAGAAATTCAAGCTGAAATGAGAGCTGTAGTTAAATGTTTTTTCCTCCCAAGTAAGCCTCGATAATGAGATCAGCTTTTTGACCTGTTCTCCATTCTGCTGCTGGCATGTTTTTTCATCCTTTGAGGAGGCAAGATCCAAAGCTGCATATCTCCTAGAATAGCAAGAGAGTTTTCTGTTTGTTTGAAAATTTTCCCTTTTTGCCCACACTAGCCCTGGAAAGCTTCAGAATTTCCTTTTTACTTCCATGCCTGAGTCTTGTGTTTCCTTCTTTGTAAAGACAGGCTTGCCCCACTGCACAGACAAATGTGTTTAAGCCTGAGCTGCATGCACATCCCTGGGGCATGTGAACAGGAGTACTTTAAAAGAGGCTCCACAGTCCTGCCCTTGCCTACCCTCTTGGTTTGTTCCAGAAAGCTAACCAGATACTCATTATTGTCATTACTTAAAATACTGCTGGACTGAAACGAAGAGCAAACTCCACTCCCCCTTTTTCTGGTATATAACATCATTCTTCCTTCCCAGTGTTACCAAGGACACAAGTAGGGACCACAGGCAGGGTGACAACAACTGTAGACCAAAGATCCATCTGATAGCAGCAGTTCTTAGCAGATGCTTAAGGATGTTCCTAAGTATAAAGGATATTCTAAAAATAAACACATGGCAAACAAGTGAGTGATACTTCCCCAAAATATATTTCTCTCTTCCAGCAATCTCCTTCTCTGGGATTTCTTGAGGAAGGTCTTTGTCTTTAAAGTTCTCAGTGATTTTTTCTCTTACAGAAATCACTATCTGAATTTTTTTTTGGCCCCAATGTTGTCTTGTGGCAAAGAGTTCCGCAGTTCCTATTAACTATTGAGTAAAAATAGCAGGAAAAGGTTCTGAACTTTCAAGATTCTTGGGAAGTAAATATATAGGTAAGAAAAAGAGGGTGTTTACTTGTTTCTGGTTTTGTTTTAGAATGGAGATACAAACATCACAGCAAAGGCAATGTCCTTTAAGTTTTTAAGGTTGAGTTCATGGACAGCCAGGTTTTCCATTGATGTAAGTCAGCAGTGCTCCACAGGCTGAAGTGGATCTCTGCCTGTGTGCACCAGCCTCAGCCCTGGCCCCTAGTGTTAACCTCTGCAGTGGTAAGTTTCCATCATTACAAGAGTTAGCTGAGGAAAGGAGAGTGGAAAAAAACTAGCAGCAAATGCGTTGTGCAGAATTTGATGTAAAAAAAACGGTCAAATAGGAAAATTCCCAATTGATTTTTTAATTTCCTCCTAGTTGTTGTTTCTTGTTTCTGTGCTCACAGTCTCAGAGCTTCCCCAGAGTCTCCCTGGGGACTTGGGGAGGGAGTAACAGCTGGAACATGCCATGAAACAGCCTCCAGCACTGAGCCACTGCAAGCCAAACCCAGCTCTAGACAGCCTGACATTTAGTTGTCATGAAGCTAACCTTTGGAGAGCGCAGCAATGGTGCTGACAAGTTGGAGTCTTTTTTGACTACACTATTTATGAGCAATGAAAAGCTCCCAAATCCCACAGTGAGTGACAGGAGGAGGAAAAATTAGTTTCCAGTGTGTCACCTGTGAGCATTCTTGGATATCTGTTAAAAGCTGAATGTCTTTAACCCTTCCTTCAGTGGGAAGTGTTAGTAAGGTTTCTGTCTGCTCGCTCCTTGTCATGAAAATCAGACAAGCTGTGTTTGAGAGACCTTGTGACCATGCTGTGAGAACTAGATATCTGAAGGGCATAGGGGAAGAGATTGATGGATAAACAGACAAATGTACCAGAGCATGCTTCTACACAAACCCAGGGTGAAGTAGTTCTGCAGTGATTTGCCCAGCTGTTGCTAGGATGCTCACGGAAAATATAACGTAAAACTAACTTTCAGTTATTTTAGTGACTCATCACTTCTGTAAAGACCAGAACCTACTCTGAAATCAACTGTCAGCTATGTCCGGATGTCTAATGGGTGCTTTAGTATTTTCTTTCTGGGGGAATTCAGTGTATTTATTTTGAAATCTGATATTGCACCTGCAAAAGCAGCTGTGAGCCACACAGCATGGGTGTTGCACCCACAGTGCTAGTTAGCAAAGCTCATGGTCACAGAGAAATTAATTGACTGAAGTGTGTATCAGAACATGTTGTTTTGTACCGGCAATAGTGGATCCAAGAGGACTAGAGCAGTGACCATCCTCTTGTATTTGGCACTGGTGAGGCCACACCTCGAAGCCAGCAGCATGGCCAAAGAAGGGCAACGAAGCTGGTTAAGGGTCTAGAGCGTAAGTCATGTGAGGAGCAGCTGAGGGAACTTGGGCTGTTTAGCCTAGAGAAAAGGAGGCTCAGGGGAGACTTTCTCACTCTCTGCAGCTCCCTGAAAGTAGGTTCATGTGAGGGGGGGGTTGATCTCTTCTCCCAAGGAACAAATTGTAGGACAAGAGAAAATGGCCTCAAGTTGTGCTAGGGGAGATTTAGGTTGGACATAAGGAAAAATTTCTTCCCCAGAAGGGTTGTCAGGGCCTGGAAGAGGCTGCCCAGGGAAGTGGTGGAGCTACCATCCCTGGAGGGATTGAAAAGCTGTGTAAATGTGGTGCCAAGAGACATGGTTTAGTGGTCACTTGGCAGTACTGGGTTAACAGTTGGACTTGATGATCTTAAAGGTCTTTTCCAACCTAGATGATTCTATAATACTAAGTGCCTCCTCCAGACAGATTCTGTGAGGAGGGCTGAGGAATGAGTGTTAAACCTGATTGTCCTGGGAAGGAAGCACACAGCTAATGGAGACTGAGATGTTGCCTTCACTGCAGTGGGGTAAATTAATTTTTTAAAGTCATGGTCAGAAATAATATGCAGGTCCTATTTTGTGAGACACTCAATGTCCTTGGTGTCAGTTGAACATGGAGGATGTCACAGATGCTTAGCAGTTTCCAGGATCAGACCCGAGTCTTATGTGCAAAAAAGGTTGTTGAAGAGCCAGGAGAAAATAGTCAGGTTTGAAGCTCTACTACAAGGGAATTTTGCAGTGGAAAGGCTTGGATTTCCAACAGCTGCTAAGGAGAGAGAAGATCAAGCTTTAACTTTTGGGATGGGCATTGTTTCTAAACGCTTGACTGAGCTATTTTCCAAATGGGAGACACTTAAAAACCTAAGAATTGAGCACTGATCCATCTCTGCTGGGGAGGGCTAAGGGTGAGAGCTTTTGCTGAGGAGTATCTATGAAACAGAAGTCTCTTGTAATGAGCAGCCCCCTCCTTGTGATTACAGGGCTATTACAAAAGGACCTTGGATTATCCTCTGATTCGGGAGTGGAAGAGGACAGGCTGTTTTGCTGTCCCAATGATTCATTCCACATTCCTCATTGACTTGAGGAAAGAGGCCTCCACCAAACTGATGTTCTACCCACCCCACCAGGACTACACCTGGAGCTTTGATGATATCATGGTCTTTGCCTTCTCCAGTTCCCAAGCAGGTATGTCTGGAGCCTTTGCTGGGGAGGATTCAACAGTAGAGACAGACAGATGTCTACTTTGAGTTCACAGGCCAAAAGTCCTGTGTTAAGTTCAGTGGTGAATTAAAACCCTCTTCCTTTTCCTCTTCCGGATGTGGTCAGGGATAACCAGCAGCAAGTGACTGGCAATGCAGCTTTGAATCAGGGCTAGCTTCAAAGCACGCAGGAGCCATTCTAGGCATGGGGACAATATTTCAGAGACAAAATGTGTGGCATCAATCCTCAATCCATGTCACCGCAAGACAGGAGTGAGCCCAGGCAAATGCTGTGAGAGTGGAAGTCTGTAGGTAAGGTATCTAAAGGCAAAATCATTGCAACTTTCAGGAGAATGATGTGGAATCTGTGGGCTGTGCTGAGAGCAGATTGCTTGCAAGAGCAGGTTATAGCTGGTGTGTGAGCAGTATAATATCTGCATACTTGACATTTTGTTATGGATACTTTGGGAGAACCAGTTGAGTACTGAGCTGCCTTTTGATCTTTGGGGCACAGCATAGAGAAAACATGTGCCACTCCAGCTCATAGAGGGACCAATTTCTGCTGGACAGTGGGAGGATTTCAGTTAGACCTGAAATGGGTCCTTTCAGGCCAAGTCACAACCTCAGTGTCCTCTTCCTTTGTCTGGAGTGGCTGTTGATGTTTGCAGACAGCTCTGGGTGTCTTACAGAAAGCACTGTTTCTTAAGTGCATGATATTGCTGCTACTGCTCTTAGTACTTGTGGTAAGGATGTTTAGCCCCAGTTATTTCCCATCCCTGGAACTACTCCAGGTCAGGTTGTTTGGGGCTCTTAGGAACCTGATATAGTTGAAGGTGTCCCTGCGCACTGCAGGGGGATTGGACTAGAAAACCTTTGCAGATCCCTTCCAACCCAAACCGTTCTATGATTCTATGATTTTTGGAGAGATTATCTGGTGGGTATTCTGTCTCCAGCAAAGTCCTGGCTAGCAGACCTGTATGTAGCAGTGTTAGAGCTGAACAGAGCTCCTGGGAAGGCTATGGTTGCAACAGATCTGTGTTGTTCTTTGCCTTGTTGTGTTGAAAAGGGGACATTTGGGGCCTTGTAGGGGGAAAAAGAACAGATGAAACTGCAGCAGCACCAGTGTTCAGAGCTTCATAACTGGTTTGCTGACTTACTGAGGTGAATGAGTAGGGAAAAGTTCCTTCTGGGTCTTCTGAGTGATGTATAGTTGGTATTACCTGTCTTCTGTTCATGGAAGTTAAGGTGAGAAGGAAGGGGCGTTCTTGAGGGGAGAGAACAAGGAGAGAAAAAGTAAAGTGTAGCTTTTTTCTGTTGACAGTCATCCTTTAGAGACAGGCTCAGCAGGTTGCCATTCCCACCATTTCCAGACCAGCACAGAAGCAGCCACTAGGTGTTTGTAGCTTTCCTTTTAGTGATGTTTCTGGTTTGAAATTCTTGACAGCACTGAAAATGATGGTGTTGTCTTGGCAGACTAAGCAGGGCTGCTTAAAACTCAGCTGCAGGAGGATGAGGCACATGATGTCAGAAAGGTGAATGACAGAAGAGAGGCAGCAAGAGGTGAAATTGGAGCCCTCGGGAGGCAGAGGCAGGACGTGAACTTGCAGGGCATCATTATGTTAGAGAGTCTCTTGACTCTGTTGAAC